>JACSZP010006663.1:0-11338 GCA_016161895.1 Pinna nobilis | reverse complement strand
CCTTGAATTGCAGAGTTATTGCCGTTTATTTAAAATTTTGTTTCCATAGCATAAATCTCTTTGTACTTAAGATAGGATGATAATATTTGGCATGCATGACAATGACATCAAGACGATGTGTCATGAATAACAATTTCAGGGGTCGGCCCTTGAATAACAGAGTTATTGCCCTTTGTTTAAAGTTTTGTTTCCGTAGCATAACTCTCTTTGTACTTAAGATAGGATGAAAATATTTGGCATGCATGACAATGACATCAATACAATGTGTCATGAACAAAAATTTCAGGGATCGGCCGTTTGATTGCAGAGTTGTTACCCTTTTGTGTAAAAATTACTGGCTACAACATAACTATCTATGCAATTAAGATAAATGATGAAACTTGCTATGTATGGTAATGATGATGTGTTACATGTATGAACAAAAATTAATGGGATTGACCCTTTTATTATTAAATATATGTGTCAATCGGAACAAACATCAATTATTCAAATATTTCTCTAGAACTGAACATTGTGAAGACACCACAATTCTCTTTCATTTTGAAGAAGGGGAGACATTTGATTTAGTTGTATTAAATCAAGACAATTTCTCGTTATTTAATCCATCCGTGTACATAATGGAAAAGTCAAAATACCGGTAGTAAAACATCTTCTTCGTTGCAGCTGTAACTAACCAGACTTGCAGTTCTATGTTTTCAACATCCAATTATTCTAATTGAGTAATTCATCGCAACTTACAGAGATTATCTCTACTACATCATGAGTTCAACATAAACAGGTAACACATTCGTGATGTTTGGTAGTGTGACAGACCCTGAGGATGATGATACTCTCTTATAGGTCTGATAACTCTGCTCAGCTTATAAAAAGAGAAAGAGTGGTTTCAAGTGTAAAGAAATAAAAATTTACTTTGTCATAAGAGTTCAGACAAAAAATACTTTGTAGGGATAAGAAAAAAATACTTTGTAGGGATGAAAATGTTTTGGGACCTGTGCATAAAGATGATTCAAGGCCTAGGATCGGTTGTTTCAGTTTCGGGACCTACATGTATGCTAAGATGTTTCTGGACTCATTTTAAAAATTATGCCAAAGAATAAATTTGATGTTTTTTTTTCAGGGTTTTATTTCTTAGTTCATGTGTAAGTTCTATTTCTTAGCTGAATCTAAGTCTCATGCTCCTATATTTCAAATGTTAAAAATCACAGAGCAGAAAATTTAAAGAGGCAAAGTATGTACATAGGAATTTTCCTCTCAAGGAGTGATAGAGAGGATGGACTTATTAAACATAATTCACATCCTTATTAGTCAAACATTACATGTCAGTTAGTTAAAAAACATTCTTGTTTGGCTGATTTTTTGGCTAAAAAAGTAAAAGTTTTTTTGTTAATCCAGGGTGGGCCCTGCAATGTTGTTTGTTTCCTGACTGACACCTACGTAGATAAACCAAAACTAACTGAGTTAAAGGCCTACGTTTGTACCTGTCTTAGTCTTATATGACCTGAATGTATGGTTCCAAATTGGCTTTTTCATATACATGTATAAATAATCTGCATTAAGGGACCACCAGTCATATGTGACCCGTTTTGCTTCTTCACTTGGATGTTGACACTGGTCCCTTTAAACAGGTTAGACTACATATGTGGTAAATGTTGTGGCGCTTATTTGATGATGTACATGTACGTTGTAAAGGTGACTGAAGACACTCAGTTGTAATTTATACTAAATACAGCCATTATATCCTGACCGACACTTTAAATGCATATGATTGCCATTTGGATTGTGATCGTTGGGCATTATCCAGATTTGGCAGCTATCCATGTCAGTATGTTCATTATCCGGAGGTGCAACTAATCTTATTTTCAGTGCACAGATATAATAACATGATTTTGTGTAATTTTGTTTTTTAATTTCTGTGAAGTCCAACAGGAAAGGCTGCTAAGTCGTTTGTGAACAATGTATACTACATCTAAGTGTCCTAAATTGTGAGCATTGTGTTGACAATGGCACAAAAATCATTGTACCGGTATGTTAAGTCTGTCACTTATGGGGTAATACTCTGTTTTGGAACAAAAATGACTGTAAATGACTCCAAAAATGTATGGGTTGAGTCCACGTACATGTTGAAGAGATCACTGGCTTTTCCTGTCCTTCATTTCTGCAGGTGAGACAGTAAAAACAGATACCCCGTGTCAATGGGTGAGCTGGACCCCTCACTTCTCAGTCATTGGCACTGAACATTGAGCATAAACCAAATTTATAGCCCTTCACCGGCAATAAGTAACATCTCCATATAAGTGAAAATTACTGATATTAAAATTGCTGGTCAGTGGTGATTTCAGTACCCAGTACATGCATGTTTGGATCATAGCACTTTATGAATAATATGGTAATTTCACTTCCTCCATTTGGCATTTTTCTTTTAAAATAAAGTTAAAGCAAGCTTGATATCATCTGAAAAAGATGAAAACAAATTACTTGGAATTAGTCTACTAAATTTATAATTTATCTGTTCTATAGAAATCCCAATAGGGAATAAACCTAATATTTCTCATGAAGTTGTACATATTAAGTTCATGAAATGAGGTTTGACTGACAGATTGGCCTTGATACAAACATGTCTGCCATTGTATCTCTTGAAAGCATTGACCTTTACTTTTTGATGCACTTGCCAGGAACTGAGGAAGGGGAAAACAAATGATCATTAAAATTTTCTTGCTCTGAAAAAAGATAACTGGCCCAGACAAAATATATCCATGATGATAGTGATGCAAAAACTACAAATTTTGCTGATCGCTACGGTAAAATTCTGTCTTCTGATCAAACTGTGCTTGTCCATAACTTATTTTTCCTGGCTGGCCTCCAACCACAGGCCAACTGTCAAGCTCTGTCTCTTGCTCAAGATTTCCTGATGCAGAAACTCCAGTCTTTTGTCTGGCTGACCGTTACGTAACACTGGCAGCACTTTTGCAGTACAACTCCATGTACATGTATAATGTAATAGACAACAACAATGATATTGATTTTCTCTCGATCCTCGTCCTTTCCATTAATTTCCTGTAAGACAGTTACTGCTTTCGACCACATGCTGAATGGTGAATTTTTTGTTGATTATCGTGTAATTATGTTGTGCACAGAAGTAGGTGAGTGGAATAATTGTATAATTTGTGGGCTGTTTCTAGTATGCTTGTCGCACTGTGTACAGGTACATTGTAAATTCAATACGTTATTGGCTATACTACAATCTGTTACCCCGCAGGTGAGAGTCTGCTTGCACAATTGTGCCTGTAATCAATACATTCAAGTCTGCCTGGATAATTGTAAACTACCAGTACATGTTATTATCTGCAGGGTTCACACCAACATTTCAAAATTTTGAGTACAAAAATTAGCCAAATAGGATTTGTTTAAGCCAATTGAAATTTACAGAGCAAAAACTATGAATTAACTGAAATAGCCAAGGAAGAGGTAAGATTTTACATGGTTTTTTTTTTTTACCAGTAAGCTTACATACATTGGAAGGGTAAATTTTCTCCAGATACATGTACATGTACCTGTGGTCAGAAAAGAATCGGAAGTTCTTTGTATCATTTGGGCAAAAAATTACACCAAAAACCAATTTTTTAAAGACAATTGATGACTATTTTTATTTGTGTGGGCTGCTTTGACACAGTGAACAGCATGTTTGTCTTCTGTTTCTGAGGTTGTGGGTTCAAATCCATCCCACGCTACTGCTGGCTGTCCATGTAATGATATATTTAGTATGAGAGAGTAAAATCCAAGGTCCTGTATCACATTAGGCATTAAGGAAGCCTTCCTGCTCTCACCATTCACTGGCACACGGTGACATATCCATGTAAGTGAAAGATTCTTGAGTGGGACGTTAAGCAACAATACAACCAACCTCAATTATGTAGTTATCAGGGCTCGAAATAAACCCTTTTTCCTAAATGGCCCACAGGGCCAATAGATTTTTAAGCTATTGGCCCACCAAAAAACTACTGACCCCCACATGAAAAAAGATTTTTTTCAGCAGATATACAGTTTGAATGACAGGATACTTTCAGTTTGAGATGAAAAAAAAGGTGGAATATATGATTTGGGTACATGTAAATTTAATAGGTATAATTTAAGCATACTGTAGCCTTTTCTTTTCTAAGTTTCTACTAGACAACAGGGCCAGTTCAGATGAGAATTTACTGGCCCAATGGATTATATACTGGCCATGGGCCAGCGGACCAGTGCTAATTTCGAGTCCTGAGTTATACACTTTTATATTATAAGCTAGCTTAGCACTGTGATTATACAGTGATAGGAAATGTTAGCAGTAACTCGTGGAGTAAGCATAATAATGATAATTGCATATTATTTTTATCAATGTGGACGACAAGTTTGATTGTGATGCTGAGTGACTGACAGAGGAGGTCAGCTGTACAGTCACATTGTGGTATTTGCGCTCTCATTGTACCATACTTCTAAACACATACATTGTAATTATAAAATTAAAGTTGACAAACAAGAAATCGGAAGGAAGTCATTTTGTTCTAAGATAAGGCCTCTTTATGTATCTACTTCTTTGTCATTTACACTTGTATGTGTACATGTACATGTACATAAGGAGCTTATATACATGTACAACATGCATTTGTTTATGCAGTTCTTTGTATAGAATTTAGATGATTTGTTTAATCCTGCAAATGCTCCAATGACCTGTATGTAATGGTCAGGTCAGGATGTTTTACTGATTTTCCAATCACAGTTAATGACAAAATACATGTACCGGTAAGTAATAGTCAATTAGCTGTTAGAATAGTTTTCAATTGTTTATCCTCCAATATCTTGGCCTCAAATTTGTGTATAGCCCCTTTTTAGGGCAACTACTCCCCTATTTGGAGAGTTTGGAGAGGTATAGTCCCAGAGTCAGAGATATGGTTAGTCAAATGTCGTAGTGATCAAAGACCTTACTTGCATGGTTCTCATCTTCACTTGACTACTTTAGCCCAAGGGGCCTCCGTGGCCGAGTGGTTAGTGTGTTCGACTTCGAGCCGAGGTGTCCGGGGTTCGATCCCCGCAGCCAGCAGTGCCGAGCACAGGCAAAATTTGTCGCCCTTCACCGATACATGGTGACATCTCCATATGAGTGACATATTCTTGAGTGGGACGTTTAACAACAACGCAACAACAACAACAACTTTAGCCCAGCTACTTGCGCAGGTATAGATTAGATTGCAGGTACAGGTCATTATTAATTCTTTTAGTACTCGGTAATTAAATCTTAAACCTTTCTTCATTACTGCTAGCTTTGTACAGTGGAACCTCTATTGAAATACCATGGTCATTTGAGACCACCTGTCTTTGACTTTGAGAGACCTATGGGGGTATTGAAAAAAAATATCTGTTTAAGATATCATATAAGCCTACATGTAAATCAGATGAAAGATCACATTTACATGACAGAAGGGTGGTCTCTTAAGAGAGATTCTACTGTATTGATCTTTGGATGTTCTTGATAGTCATAAGTGATACTTGTGTGTTAACATGTAAATTTATTTGTATGACTGGCTGAGAGGCTAAAGATTCGGCATGACATTCACCCAAGGTGACAAGGTTAGACTCAAAGTCATTTACAAAGTTGCAAATGTGAATTGTACTGCTTGGTTGAACTATTGTTTAAATTCCTGCACAAGAATCTTTGACTTACATAGAATAGTCAATAATGTTGTTGTTGTTGTTGCGTTGTTGTTTAACGTCCCACTCAAGAATATTTTACTCATATGGAGACGTCACCGTTTGCCGGTGAAGGGTAACAAATTTTGCCTATGCTGGGCACTTATGGCCGTAGAGCAGTGAGGGTTCTTTAATGTGCCAACACCTACTGTGACACAGGACCTCTGTTTATACTGGCCCATCTGAATGACAGGGACAGCCAACCGCGGAGTGGTGCTGTGGGAATCGAACCCCAGACCCTTAGATTCAAAGTTGAACATGCTGACCACTTGGCCATAGAGGCCCCAATAATGTCAGTGACGGAGTCAAATCAACAAATACACATACACATGTATACTGCTACTAGTACCATATGTGCCTCTATTCTCTAAGATAAACATGACCTCACTAAGTAAAATATGAAGCTTGGCGTGATATAAGATCTTAATTTAGATAATATCTTCTCATAGTAAAAAAATTACTAATGACTTTTATTTTATGAATATTTTAACACAGAATGTGACTGACATAGTTATACAGTACAGATTTTATTGAGGAAGCCCTGTCTATGATAATTTATAAGGTCTCATTTTTTATGTAGAATAGGCCTCCGAGATTGCAATGAGAACTCAACCATATAAATCTGTAATGTGATAGATCAGAGGGAGGTTTTTTTTAGCGTAAATCTAATATTTGTATTCTGGGCCACTTTTTTGGATCATTTGTAATTTTTGACGTTTTTTTTACATGCCATTCCGACCTAAAGACAATTGTGTAAGGTTATATGATCATCTACCTACGTGACATCAGTGTACATTTAAGGCATCATCTGACACATATATATTTTTTATTTGTCAAGTGCGTGCTGTAAATGGAGAAAATGAAAGTTGACAATTACAAGGTCTCGTGTTTACTTTGTGGAAATTATTCATGAATATATATGTAAACAATGCTCGCGTGTAATCAGGCCTGTGTTGTGCAGTACTTGACACATGGTGTGTAGGCAGTCGTGAATGTCACAGTCACAGATAGTGCCCAACAGCCCAGCATTGATCAGGAAGTGTGTTGCTCTGGCTCTGAAGGTATGCTTGTAAGTCTTTGAGCTTGTGAAACTTACCAGTGTACAGCCGTGTTAACAGTGGACTGGACACTTAATTTATGTAAGTGGATTCTCTATTCATGTATGTTGATTGAAGATTCTGTTGTAAAATTGGCATCTTTGTACATGTACATTTGTTTTGTTTGTTTGGGTTTTTTTTATTTTTTTTTTTACGACTTATATTCAACAATCTTTCATGCTCATGTGGCCTCATCCATTGGTGGAAAAGAAACTCCAGCTACAATGTACTAATGTGCCGAGTTGAAAGCCACCAGCTTTTGACGAGTAAAGCGGCAAACTTCCTCACACAGACAGATTTCATTGTGGAGCATAGACACTTGATAAATTACAATGAAACTTGTATAGAAAGACCTCTATAGGGATACAAGAAAACCGGTCTTTATAGAGAGGTGGTCTTTTTATAGAGAATGATTTGTACACAAATTACACTATCAGGGACAGCAAAAAGTGGTCTTTGTGACCAGGTGGTCTTTCTATACAGGTGATCGGTATCTAGAGCAGGTTTTAGTGTACATGTATATGCTGGTATATCTTGCATGTACATGTATATAGTACATGTATTCAATCATTACCGGTGTAGTGACTAGTGGTAGGGATACAGTGGAACCTGTGTTTAGAGGAGACTGTCATGAGAGACCATATTTTCATAGCCAAAAGAGTGGTCTCAAAGACAGATTCCACTTTTATTGGTGTACATGTATATTATACACGTATGACAGACTCGATGTACATGTAGATATCTGATGTAAAGTCAGTAATGACTCAGCAGTTTTAGTAGATTTCCAAGTACTAAGTAGGCAGTAAATCTGTTACTATAGGTGGAGCTATGAGTTGCATCAGGCTCATTATTCTATTAAAGCCGAGATTTATATCAGAAAAAGTAGCTGAAAAAAATGAGAGAGTACATGCAGTGTTTTCCCTTCATTTTATTTGAATAGGATTGATAATTAATTGAAGTTGAACAGGACAAGAAGTTGGGTCTTTGTGATTTCTCCCCTCTAAAATATTTTTGAAACTCAGATTTTAACCAGCAGAAAATCACTTGAAATGGTCAATTTGGCCGACAGCTGGTTCTTAGGGAAAACATTGACATGTACATGTTGGTGGGTACATGTATATTTTACTCCCTACTGGCTACTGATGTAATCCCTGATGGCCATAAATTCATGTCTGATTTACAGTTATCTGTCTATATCCTATCTGTCAATCAAAAAGAAAAAAAGAGAAAGAAATAAGAAAAGAAAAGAAAGAAAATATGCACACACAAAAAGAGAAAACACACACATGTACATGTAAGTACATGTATTCCTTGTGACAGGACCTTTCTTTTGTTACTGAAATGTTTGACCTAGTTTCCTTGACCTTGGTATTTGGACTATTTTTTAGGAGCTTAATTTTTGTATTATGAATATTTTGCTGACTTGGAGTATTCATGTTTCACAAATACATGTATATTATAATTTAATACTTTTATGGCGTGGCTCAGCGGTTAGCATTTTCATCTTCTGATCGTGTAGTTATGGGTTCCAAATTCCTGCTGTGTTGTGGTTGGCTTTCCCTGTTCTTTGGATGAGACAGTTGTTATTAGCTCACCTGAACCAAGGGTTCAAGTGAGCTTTTCTGATCACATTTTGTCCGTCGTCTATCCGTCTGTAAACTTTGAACATTTTTGACTTCTTCTTAGAACCACCGGGCCAATTTCAACCAAACTTTGCACAAAGCATCTTTTGATGAAGATGATGTTAATTGAGAAACATTAAAAATTGGGTGGGTGTCTTTAAAAATTTCTCTAGAACCACCGGACCAAAAATCACTAAACTCATGTGGAAGCATCCTGATAGAGTGTAGATTCAATTTTGTTCAAACGGTGGCCCCCAGGGTCAAGATGGGGCCACAATAGGGGCCCAAAGTTTAACATAGGTTTATATAGGAAAATATCTTTAAAAAATCTTCTCAAGAACAGCAAGTGTACAAATAACCAAATTGATATGGGAGCATCATTATATAGTGTTGATTCAAGTTTGTTCAAATGGTGGCTGCTGGGGTCACGATGGGACCACAATAGGGGCCCAAAGTTTAACATAGGTTGATATAGGAAAATATCTTTAAAAATCTTCTTCTCAAGAACAGCAAGTGTATAATTAATCAAATTGATATTGGATAATCATTATATGGTGTAGATTCAAGTTTGTTCAAATTGTAGCTGCTGGGGTCAAGATGGGGCCACAATAGGGGCCCAAAGTTTAACATAGGTTTAAATAGAAAAAATATCTTTAAAAATCTTCTTCTCAAGAACAGCAAGTGTACCATTTATCAAATTAAAATGGGAGCATCGTTATATAGTGTAGATTCAAGTTTGTTCAAATTGTAGCTGCTGCGGTCAAGATGGGGCCACAATAGGGGCCCAAAGTTTATCATAGGTTGATATAGGAAGATATCTTTAAAAATCTTCTTCTCAAGAACAGCAAGTGTACAATTTATCAAATTAATATATGAGCATCATTATATAGTGTAGATTCAAGTTTGTTCAAATCGTAGCTGCTGCGGTCAAGATGGGGCCAGAATAGGGACCCAATGTTTAAACAATAGGGTCCAAAGTTTAACAAATGAGAGTTTCATCTTTGTCCTTAACTTTCAGTAGTGGTACATTGTACATGTAATTCCAAAATTTCTGCTTCTTTGTGAAATGTTCAGGTGAGCGATGTGGAGCAATGGACCTCTTGTATATTGTTGTTGTATTGTTGTTTAACGTCCCACTCAAGAATTTTTCATTGCTATGGAGACATCACTGTGTACCGGGGAAAGGCAACAAATTTTGCCTATGCTCCCAATTTTGGCTATGCTCGGCACTTATAGCCATAGAGCAGGGAGGGTTCTTTAATGTGCTGATACCTACTGTGACACAGGACCTCAGTTTTTACTGTCTCATCTGAAAGACAGGGACGACCAACCACAGCATGGCCCTTCGATTCGAAGAAGAACACACTAACCACTCGGCCACAAAGGCCCTTGATGAGACAGTAAAAACAGAGCTCTCATATCACGGTAGGTGTCTACCAGTTCCCATAAGTGCTGAGCACTTGCCAAATTTGTCACACTTCACTGGCATTGGTGATGTCTATTTTTGAGGGAAAGATTCTGGAGTGAGATGTTTAACTACAATAAAACCAACTTTTCTGTCTTTTGAGGGAGTTTTAACTTTTAATGTCACAATGCCATCAATATACATGTATATCATATGTATATACTTCTTGAAAAACCCTAGAATACACTTACAAAAACTGAAACATCTGATCCTCACCATGACTTGGGACAAATTGACATATATTTTACTTATTTTATCCTACAATGTAGGTGACCTTAGGACTTTAACTGATTTATGGGGATATACTAACAACTTCAAAAGGAAACAGGTATAAAATAAGTGTATGGAGTATTGCTCCAGGCCTCTTTTTGATTTAGATTGTGAAACAGTTATTAATAATCTGTAAATTATAATGATGATGACAAGCCTTTTAACAGGTTCATATTTAGCCTATATTAGGATGAAGAATTTATCATAGTTGTGGTATTTTTGTTAACCTAATTTGATCACTAATAGTCTCTCATAAAATCCAATTATGTGCAGAGTAAAATTAATTCAGGGTTTTTATGTGCATTAAAAGTCTTATTAAAATTTAAACGAGTTTTTTATGTTCAGCTTATTAAGTAATTTGACTTGTTGTATTATCAAAATTTTATCGCTGTAAATGTTTGAAAATTGCATGTGTGTTTAAAAGTGGTACAGTGGTTAGTGTGTTTGCTTTCTACTCTTGAGGTCTTTGGTTTGAATCTGTGCTGCACTACTGTGGTCGGCTGTCCCTGTCTTTAGGATGAGACAGTAAAAACCTGAGATTCCGCGTCACAGTAGGCGTCAGCAACTAAAGAATCCACCCTGCTCTACGGCCATAAAAGCATAGGCCAAATTTCCTACTCCTCACCAGCTTACAGTGACGTTTCCATATAAGTGAAAGATTCTTTAGTGGGACGCCTACTTACAACAATAATACAAGCAACCAACACTGTCCCATGCTTCTAGTAGCCTCTTATAAAGTTCAGGCTGAACAAGGTAATGTCACTTATCGCTTTTACTCTCTGACAAGCTACAAGTGATACAAGTGCACTTTATGCATTTACACTGACAAGGTCGCTTGTACTGAAACAATTAGCTTATGTTGCTAAAATGTCAAACACACTACTTGTTCCATCTCCTGTTGTGATCTATTTATACAAGTGCAAAATATGCTGCTCTTCAAGTACATGTTATCTACGGAAATGTAAAAATGACCTATAATGAGGCCATTGATAGAATATATTTTGGTTTGCTACAATGCAGCTGACAAAAACAAAACTTTTTTTTCCTATCCAAAAGTAATTTTTTTTCTTTGCAAGATCGGGCTCCAGTAAGGTCACATTTGCTGATGTTGTTTTTTTTGTACATTGTACAGTGTTCAGGCTCCAGTAAGGTCACATTTG
>JACSZP010006662.1:738-16260 GCA_016161895.1 Pinna nobilis | reverse complement strand
ACTACATATACACTTCAAGACTTCATATATGTTTTCAGCATAACATGTAGTTGGTCTTAAATGAAATTCAGCCTTGTCAAAACAAAAGGGGCCAGTTTAGGGGCCAAAATAGTAAAATCTTGTTTACGGTACTCCTCCTGAACCGTAAGTGATATAAACATGGGACTACCACTAATGTATTCAGTATAATGTCTAGTTGGTCTAAAATGAAATTCAGCCTTGTTGGACCAATAGGGGCCATTTTTAGGGACTTTGTCAAATTTCCCTATTTAACTCTTTGTAAATCTTGTTATCGCTACTCCTCCTAAACCATACTACATATACACTTCTAGACTTCATATATGTTTTCAGCATAAAATGTAGTTGGTCTAAAATGAAATTCAGCCTTGTCAAAATCAAAAGGGGCCAATTTAGAGGCCAAAATAGTAAAATCTTGTTAACGGTACTCCTCCTGAACCGTAAGTGATATAAACATGGGACTACCACTAATGTATTCAGTATAATGTCTAGTTGGTCTAAAATGAAATTCAGCCTGGTTAACCAATCGGGGCCATTTTTAGGGACTTTATTAAATTTCTCTATTTAACTCTATGTAAAACTTGTTATCGCTACTCCTCCTAAACCATACTACATATACACTTCTAGACTTCATATATGTTTTCAGCATAACATGTAGTTGGTCTTAAATGAAATTCAGCCTTGTCAAATCAAAAGGGGCCAGTTTAGGGGCCAAAAATAGTAAAATCTTGTTATCACTACTCCTCCTGAACCATAAGTGATATAAACATGGGACTACCACTAATGTATTCAGTATAATGTCTAGTTGGTGTAAAATGAAATTCAGCCTTGTTGGACCAATAGGGGCCATTTTTAGGGACTTTGTCAAATCTTCCTATTTAACTTTTTGTAAATCTATGCTACTCCTAAACCATACTACACATTCTCTTCTAGACTTCATATATGTTTTCAGCATAAAATGTTGTTGGTCTAAAATATAATTTACAATTGTCAAATCAAGGGTCGGGGGTACGAATCCTGCAGCGCCAGTCCGTTGTTTGGCCATCTCTGTCTTTAGGATGAGACAGTAAAAACTGAGGTCCCATGTCACAGTGGGTGTTGGTACTTTAAAGAACCCTCCCTGCTCTACCACCAGCAGTGCCGAGCATAGGCAATATTTCATTATTTGTCGCCCTTCACTGGCACACAGGGAAGTCTCCATATGAGTGAAAGATTCTTGAGTGGGAAGTTAAACAACAATTCAACAACAACACATGTAAGGGCCTATAGTTAAATCATATTTAGGCTGTTTTAAATCATTTTATAATTCTTCAATTATCCATATATGTACCAGTAGAGCTACAATATCCGTGGATCTCTGGTTTTTCAGTTGGATCCATCCAGGGATGAAAAAATAGGTCCAGATGGGTATTCTCCTTTGAGAAACTTCTTTTTCAGAAGGGCTTCACATAATGGAAAAGTGAATACATCCGAGTGATCTCTAAGGATGTGTGAAGAAGTGTTGTTGTTTTTGGTTCTGTTCAGAAATCAAATTTTTGATGATTTTTTTTGCTGACTTCATCATTTTTGCACATTTTCTACAAATGATTTTTATCTCTCCTTCTGCTCCTATTGCTCAGATGATCAATATAGGTCCATTTGAGCCTCTTGTTACTAATTTGAGAGAGCCTTTTATTTCTTAATATTATTTTTATTTAACAGATGATGAGCAAAAGCAAGTTCGCAAGCAGAAAATCATCATTAACAAGCTACGCAAACATGGACAACTCCCTCCTGAAGATACATACTCTGCCTCCCCCAGTGACCTTGATGTCTCTTTCCAGGACACACTCAGAACCCAAAGTCTAAAAAATCTACGTGCTGAGTTTCCAAATTTGTCAGAAAAAGATCTTCTTGTACTTCAAAAGCTCAAGGAGGAGAAAAGAAATAGCAGCCTTGGCCTTAGTGAGAGGGGGGAGAAGGAACAAAGTTATCCATCTTGGAATGAGTCTAAGGAGAATGAGTATTTTGCAGGAATGTCAGAAATTGATCAGTGCATAGTAAATGAATTATGTTCTGCCCATGAACAAAGTTCATTTTTGGCCAACACTCAAACCCAACTAAAGACAAATCCCGCAAATCCAACAGAATTCATAAACATAGCAGAAGGATTTGTACGCAGAATTATCAAAGTAGCAAAAAATATAGAATTTTTCAAAATGATTTGTAAAGAAGACCAAATTGCACTTCTGAAGGGCTCAGTTGTTGAAATCATGATGTTGAGGTCAGCAATAAATTATGATATTCAAACAGAAACATGGAGTTTGAGTACTAAAATGTGTTTATCCAAAAATAATGATACCCCATCAGTATCAGATACATCTGAGGCATCGTCTTTGTCGTCACTCTCATCAACAACCTCTAATCCTTTTAGTAGCATGATGGGTAATTTACCAGCAGGATTGAATGCAAATGACCTGAGAGCAATGGGACAGGCTGCAGGAATTTCCAGAGAGGAGGGTCTGGCAAGACTTAGAAGTATGATGGGACAAGGAAATGAAAAGAAAGATCATGGGGAAGTCAACAAGATTAGTGCTGATATTCTTAAACTCGGTGACTCAGAAACTCAAAATATGTTCCTTACCTATTCTAAATTCATTAAATCACTAATGCGTACAATACATGGTGATTTGCTGATATTAAAGCTTCTAGTAATGATGTCACTTTTTTCTGCAGATCGTCAGGGTATCTTAGAACATGACAAAGTGCAGGCAATTCAGGAATGCTATGCTGGAATTCTACAAAAGTATGTTGCAAAACGGTTCCCTGAAGATAAAACTCTGTTTGCAAAAATAGTTATGAAGTTAACTGACCTGCGAAATATCAACGAAGTCCATACAAAAATGTTACTGAAAATGCAGGTCAGTAACATTGAGCCCTTGTTAGTGGAGATCTTTGATCTGCCATCATAGATCCAGTGCTGTTATAAATTGTGATTCTATTGTTCTGTATATTGGGATATTTTGTCATGAAATTTGGCCACTTTTGTCATAAAATGAGAAAATACTTTTCAGGCTAGTTGAATTTAGGCCTTGACCATCAAGTATATGTTTTGGCGTACCCTCAAATCATATTCTTCATTATTCCATCAATACTGTCTACATTCAGCAACAAATCATTTTTATTTTATTCAAAATAAATGAAATTGAACTTTTCTTTTAGTTTGTTCCGTCCATTTTGATAGAGTGGCCAAATCAGCCAAGGTCAAACCAAAACAAAAATATCCCAATTTGCAGTAGCAAGTAATATTAACATATCTAAGTAAGGAATTCTTGTAGGTAATACAATAACAACATTCTTTACTTTTTGTTCAGTTTTAATTTTGTTATATTGATTTGCTCACAAATGGATATTTGAGATTGTGTACTTCTCAAGTACAGTCTATGAGATTGTCTTTTTCCATGCGTTATTTGCATCAAAATATGAACAAGATATTTTGCCTACCCTTATGATATTTAGGCCTACTCAAATTACATTATCAGAATTAAAAACATCTCCTGACAAGTCATTCATTCCAGCTAGAGAATACAGAATACACGCATCTGTCCATCTGTCTGTCCATCTGAGGTAATAATTTTCTGGCCTTTTTCAGCTTACCTGGGCCAAATGCTCAAGTGAGCTATAGTCATAGCGCACCATCCGTAAGCTTTTCATATTTTCACCTTCTTCTTCCACTGCAGGGTTTTTGATGAAACTTGGCAGGGTTGCAGTTCTACTGGACCCCTACAAGTGTTGTTCTTTTTTTGGGTGGATCTACTCAGGGGTTGAAAAGGGGCGGGGTCATATAGGTCAGGATGGGTATGGGGAAAACATTTCCCTGTATACAGTACTTCATCCACATCTCCTAACACATAGCCTAATTACTTCATCCACATCTAACACATAAACTAATTACTCCATCCACATCTCTTAACACATAGCCTAATTACTCCATCCACATCTCCTAACACATAAACTAATTACTCCATCCACATCTCCTAACACAGAGCCTAATTACTCCATCCACATCTCCTAACACATAGCCTAATTACTCCATCCACATCTCCTAACACATAGCCTAATTACTCCATCCACATCTCCTAACTCATAGCCTAATTACTTCATCCACATCTAACACATAAACTAATTACATCATCCACATCTCCTAACACATAGCCCAATTACTCCATCCACATCTCCTAACACATACCCCAATTACTCCATCCACATCTCCTAACACATAGCCTAATTACTTCATCCACATCTCCTAACACATAGCCTAATTACTCCATCCACATCTCCTAACACATAGCCTAATTACTCCATCCACATCTTCTTACACATAGCCTAATTACTTCATCCACATCTAACACATAAACTAATTACTTCATCCACATCTCCTAACACATAGCCCAATTACTCCATCCACATCTCCTAACACATAGCCTAACTACTTCATCCAAATCTCCTAACACATAGCCTAATTACTTCATCCAGATCTAACACATAAACTAATTACTCCATTCACATCTCATAAAACATAGCCTAATTACTTCATCCACATCCAACACATAGCCCAATTACTCCATCCACATTTCATAAAACATAGCCTATTTACTTCATCCACATCTCCTATGCATAGCCTAATTACTCAATCCGTATCTCCTAACACATAGCCTAATTACTCCATCCACATCTCATAACACATAGCTTAATTACTCCATCCACATCAAACGCATAGCCTAATAACTTCATCCATTAGATTGAAATTAAATGAAAGAAACATTGAAATTATTAGAATTCCAGAAAATCTGTCATTGTCTTTGTAGCTTGAACTTTGTCTTGTTTATATTATTAGCTCCCCTGAACTGAAGGTCCGTCTGTCAGTATGTCCATCTGTCTGTCTGTCTGTAAACTTTGAATATTTTCAACTCCTTCTTAAGATCCATCAAGCCAATTTCAACCAAACTTGGCATAAAGCATCTCTGGGCGGAGGGGGTGCAAGTTTGTTGAAATGAAGGGTCCAGCCCTTATCAAAGGGGAGATAATTAAGAAACATTAAAAATAGGGTGGGTGTCTTAAAAGAAACTTCTTCACTTTAACCACTGGACCAAAAATCACAAATCTTATGTGAAAGTATCTTGATAAAGTATAGATTCAAGTTTATCAAATGGTGGCTGCCGGGGTCCAGATTGGGCCACAATTGGTGCCCAGATTGGGCCACAATCAGGGCCCAAAGTGAAACATAGGTTTATATAGGAAAATATTTTTAAAATCTTCTTCTCAAGAACAGTCAGTTTACCATTTATCAAATTAATATGATAGCATCATTATATAGTGTAGATTAAAGTTTGTTGAAATGGTCGTCACAGGGACAAGATGGGGCCATAATAGGGGCCCAAAGTTTAACATAGGTTTATATAAGAAAATATTTTTAAAAATCTTCTTTAAGATTTATTGATATCAATGGATTACAATTTCATTGTTCTTGATTTTGAAAAACTTGGGCTTCTGATTAGTCAAATTTTCAAGATTGGCTGTTTTCAATGAAATTTGATATTAACTTAAATTATTGTCTATTGCCATTTTAGTCAGGTTCATTGTTGTCCATACCTTTCAATAGTGACTCATTGTAAATCCAAATTTCCTACAACTCTGTGAATTTGATGTGAAATGTTCAGGTGAGTGATGTGGCCCATGGGCCTCTTGTATATAGTCTTGTAATTGCTTAGCACAGAACTTCCCAATAGCAATTAGAATCTCTTACAAGTTGTTGAGCTTCTTTTTTATCTCAGAAACATCAAAAGTTTTGGCACATCTATAACTCATAAATTGATAGATTGTTATAGTTGTTTTATTTCCAATTTCTACTTTAGATGACCTTACACCTGGATGACATTTAACCACTAGCAATTGTAATCTAATTTTTTTTTTTTTTTTGAAGAATCAATTCTGATTGGAAGATAATGTCAAATAGAACATGTATACAGTGAAAACTTTCTTAACCAGACATTCATGTGAACTCTGGTTTTAGCCAATTCAGACAAATGTGCTGTTTTAAAAAATAACACAATCCTATCTTTGAAAGATATACTTTCTATTTTAATTGTGTATTTGGATATTGTCAATGTCTGCGATCAAAAGTTCCTGATTTCTTAAATACAGTTTACTGATTACCTATGAATATATAATTGACTGCTTAATCTAATACTGCAAACAATAATGATTTTAAACATCACATGTCTACAATAAACATCCAGTGTCAGATGACTTGAAAATAGCAGAAAAATTATGTTCCATCATATATGTCCAGTTCACACAAGTGTGCAGTTTTTTCAATATCAAATATAGACAGTTTCCATTGCACAATGTATGTCCCTACCCTATATTCCATATAAAATTCTTGATGTTCTTTTATCTCTATATTTTGCCTTCATACGGTCTTTTTCCTTGAATCAGCTCTAAAAAAAACGTTGACTGATAGAAAACTGTCATTCATTTTTATGGAAAATTACTGTTTTGTTTGTTCATAGTGGTATACTTCTATGGAGTCAAACCTTTTTAGAAGTACATGCATTAACTGCAAATGTCTCTATGATCATCATTCAAATTAGTATGAATTTCATGTAGCATTTTTAATACAAACAAGTTGAAATAGAATTTTGCTTATAGTTTCCATATTGTATAAATTATTGAATTTTTCCTTATTCCGTGTGATTTGAGAAATCTTTGAAGAGTTCCATTTTTGGACTACAGACCACTTGAACAGCTTTGTATGAATTTTGATTGGAAATTTTATGTGTAGATCTGCTATGAAGGTACATAAGCCAACTTTGAATTTTATTGTAGTCAAATGATTTTTGCCCCTTTTGGCTTATTTCAAAGAGTTTAGTTTCCATCATTGTCTCATTCATTGAATGTTATTTTGTTTTAATATTTGGTACATAGTTTTGACAAGGGAATACAGAAGTTAGGGTCAGATTTGATTGTGATTAAGTAATTTTTTGCAGAATTATGTCCACTTGGACTCTTTTCAAAGTATTGAGATTTTTTTTATAGATCTGCCAAGAGCATATACGGGTCTAGTTCATTATTGGATTCAATTGAATTATATTTAGCAGAGTTACATGTATGCCCCCTTTGAAGAAATTTTCAAAGAAGTCAGTTTCATTTCATTATATTGGCCATACATGGACATATTGACATAAACCTTGTTGTAAAGATTTGTTATGTCTGTTCAAGTCTAGTCCAGAATAGGTGGCAGGTGAAAAATAAGTGTAAGCAAAATTGTGCCTGTCTGACTGTTGCCATCAGGCTGTGTCTGATTCAAAATTTTACAGGACAAAATTCAATGACATGGTAAGCACACAGATCAGACTGCAAAACAAGTCCATTGGTGTTGTTAAATAATTCTAGAACTAAAGCTTTCTGATTAACATAAATGATAAGTGCCTTTTTGTCTCTTTTGTATGAATTTACAATGTTTTAATGTGTTGAGAAAAACTTACTACAATCAGATAAAGCCAAAAAGTTTCCAGCATATTGTCAGTTATAAGTCAACATTGGGGGGGGGGGGGGTATTCTGATTTGTGAAGCAGTAGTATAAAAAAATTATCATAATATCAATTTGATCATATTTGTGAACTCCAAGATAATAAATGATATGATCAAAAAATTAATTTTGTATGAGATGAAGATAACACTAAAAGAATATGGTTGGTAATACATAGCTTTATTATTAAATAGTTTTATTGTCCTGTAATCAATTATTTGGGTCATATTCTTTTAGTACCAGTATGTCAGTCATGAGAATTTAGGGTTAGAATTTTGTTTCACATTTCTATTCCTTATGGCAGGGTGTCTCTTCTAGCAAATGTGACCTTGATGTTTAACATTCTTTTGTACAACCTTAGCTGTATCATTTAAATTAATAGTGATAGGGGTTTCATATTTTGTGTGCATATTCTTTACAGAAATATCTGTACCAAGTGTTCAACATATTGCTTGTTACCTTCTTGTTTTTAGCCAACCATCAGTATGATGGTGGGCTTATCAAATCACCTTTGTGGTCCATCGTCCGTCCTCCGTCATCTGTGGTCCGTCATCCATGGTCCCTCGTCCTTCCTAAAACAATTCCTTTTATCGCTATTTTTTAAAAAATAACAAAGGAATCTTCATCAAAATTTCCATTGAGGTTCCCAGTTGGGTCTAGTTTTTCATGTAGTATTTTGAAAATGTTCTAAAAAAATTGGGGCCCCAGAGGGGAAATTCTGGTTTTGAAATGTCAATCCAATTATTGCTATTTTTGAGAAAGTAATGAAGGGATCTTCATCAAAATTTGCAAGGAGTTTCCCCAAGGGATCTAGTTTTTCGTGCAATATGTTGGAACTGATCCAAAAAGAATTGGGGCCCCAAAGAGGAAACTCGGATTTTGAAATGTCAGTCTCATTATTATCTCACCTGAACCAAAGGTTCAAGTGAGCTTTTCTGAACACATTTTGTCCACCCATCTGTCCATCTGACTGTAAACTTTGAACATTTTTCACTTCTTCTTAAGAACCACTGGGCCAATTACAACCAAACTTAGCACAAAGCATCTTTGGGTGAAGGGGATTCAAGTTTTTCAAATGAAGGGTCTGGCCCATATAAAAGGGAAGATAATTGAGAAACATTAAAATTGGGTGGGAGTCTTTAAAATTCTTCTTCTCTGGACCACCAGACCAAAAATCACTGAACTCATGTGGAAGCATCCTGATAGAGTGTAAATTCAAGTTTGTTAAAATGGTGGCTGCCGGGGTCAAGATGGGAACACAATAGGGGTCTAAAGTTTAACATAGGCTTATACAGGAAAATAACTTTAAAAATCTTCTTCTCAAGAACAGCAAGTGTATAATTAATCAAATTGATATGGGAACATCATTATATAGTGTACATTCAAGTTTTTTTCAAATGGTGGTCCCCAGGGTCAAGATGGGGCCATAATAGGGACCTATAGTTTAACATAGGTTGATATAGGAAAATATCTTTAAAAATCTTCTTCTCAAGAACAGCAAGAGTACCATTAATCAAATTGATATGGGAGCATCATTATATGGTGTAGATTCAATTTTTTTCAAATGGTGGCCGCTTGTGTCAAGATGGGGATACATTAGAAGTCCATAGTTTAACATAGGGTGGTATAGGAAAATCTCTTAAAAAATCTTCTCAAGAACAGGAAGTGTACAATTAATCAAATTGATATGGGAGCATAATTATATGGTGTAGATTCAGGTTTGTTCAAATGGTTGCTGCTGGGGTAAAGATGGGGCCACAATAGGGGCCTCAAGTTTACCATAGGTTTATATAGGAAAATATCTTTAAAAATCTTCTCAAGAACAGCAAGTGTACAATTTATCAAATAAATATGGGAACATCATTATATAGTGTAGATTCAAATTTGTTCAAATGGTGACAGTCAGGGTTGAGATGGAACCACAAGAAGGACCCAAAATTCAACATAGGTTTACATAGGAAAATATCTTTTAAAAAATCTTCTTCTCAAGAACAGCAAGTGTACAATTAATCAAATTGATATGGGAGCATCATTATATAGTGTAAATTCAAGGTTGTTCAAATGGTGGCCCCCAGGGTCAAGATGAGGCCACAATAGGGGCCTTAAGTTTAACATAGGTTGATATAGGAAAATATCTTTAAAATCTTCTTCTCAATAACAGCAAGTGTACAATTAATCAAATTAATATGGGAGCATCATTATACAGTGTAGATTCAAGTTTGTTCAAATTGTAGTTGCTGGGGTCAAGATGGGGCCTAAATAGGGGCCCAAAGTTTAAACAATAGCGTCCAAAGTTTAACAAATGAGAGGTTCATCTTTGTTCATAACTTTCAGTAGTGATACATTGTAAATTCAAAATTTGTGCTTCTCTGAGAAATGTTCAGGTGAGCGATGTGGCCCAATGGGCCTCTTGTTGCTATTTTTGAGAAAGTAATGAAGGGATCTTCATCATAATTAGCATGGAGATTTTCATTTGAATTTTGTTTTGCATGCAACATTTTGGAACTGATCCAAAGAGAATTGGGGCCCCAAAAGGGAACTCAGGTTTTAAAAAGTCAATCTTGTTATCGCTATTTCCGAGAAAATAATGAAGGGATGAATGAATCATCAATGATGAAATCATCAAATTTGCATGGATGTACTCTTTAGGTACTTGTTTTGCGTATCACAATTTGTAACTGTTCAGAAATAAATTTGGGTCCCTAAGGGGGACATGTCTTAAAAGTAAATATCATTATTTCTGAGAAAATGCCAAGGAGATCATCTTCAAATTTAAATGGAAGTTCTCATTGGAGTTTGTTTTGCATGCTACGGTTTGGAACTAATCTAAACAAATTTGCAGCTCCAAAGGGGAAACTCAGATTTTTTAAAGTGAACTCCATTATCACATTTCTGAGAAAGTACTGAAGGGGTCTTCCTCAAATCTTTATGGAGCTTTTTAAGGGCTGAAATTTGAAGTACAGGGTCCATTAACTGATGGCATATAGGGAACCTAGAGTATGAAGGGGAAAGAACAGTCTGTCATTGGCCAAATGATGGTGGGTGTCAATATCCATCTAGGATCTCTTGTTCCATAATACAGCTGATGGATACATCTTGTTGTTGTCATCTGAAGAGTCAGATAGTTGTTAATCCCTGATGGATTTAATAATTAATTGTTGGATCCTCACTATATATATATATTGTGTGTTAGAGAAGAATCATATAACAATATTTATGTCTCTTATCTTTGTATTTAAGGGAGATATATTGTGTTTTTTCAAGTTTCTTCTTGTTTTGTTTGAAGGGGATAAACAAATGTGATGTCTTATTAGATTGTCAATAAGAGTTTCAGTCATCTGGAAATAGTTTTAAAGAATTATACTTTTCTGATGAAATAATATACAAATGCAAAATAAATTTAATGGGCATTAAAATACCATTGTTTGATGAAATTTTTGTTAGAATATGATTCTGTATGGTATAATAGTGGTTTTGTTGTAGTAAAGTCATTTTAATAACATACCATACTCCTTTGGGTATAAGAAAGGTCTTTTTCCCCCTGTGATACAAAGATAATTGTAAATCCCATGTATTCAAAATGTTTGCAATATTTTTAGCATGTAATAAATTTATTTTTGTTTCATCTTGTGTGAATTATCTTATTAAATGCTTATTTTTGACACCCCCTCCCTCCCCCCTAATTGTTATTACTGAGTAAAACTTGCAAACAAAAACGAGTCTATCTTCTTCTGGCGATAAAATACAATTGATGAAATTTAGTGCATCTTTAAAAGTTTTTCTCTTAAGAGTCAATGATCAGATGTTTTTGAACTTACCTGAGTTGATTGTTTAGTCAATAATTACAGAAAAAATGGAAGACAAAGTTTACATAGGACCTTCTTTGAATAGTCAATACTAGTTTGTCTTAAGGAATGAAATCCTTAAAAACAATATTTAGATGTGAAACAAGTGATTGTGTTTTGTCCATTCTTCTGTCAACCATTCTTTGTTATGAAGAGTTAAAATTTTCCGCTTCTCAAAAACAAACAATCCAATGTTAACCAGTCATGGTATGTTGCAAACAAGGGGGCAAATAGTGATTAAGTTTGGTACATTTTGTACATCTATGGAAATCTTTTTTACCCAGTAATGAAATCTCTGTCAAAGAGTATACCGGTATGAGTGTTAAGTCAATATATAGAATGTTTGTAACTGCAAGTAAAATCTATATATGAATGTCTCAATAAGAAGCACTTTCAGTGGCTGGCAAAGGGTACTATTTTTTTGGAAATGGCTTATTAACTCAAAACTGCTAGACTTTTTTTCATAGGTATATGCTTTTGGAAGTTGTAGGGAGTAATGCAAGGATTATTTTTACCTTCCTGAAAAGTCATAATCATAGGGTCAATTATTTAGAAGTACTAGACTTTGTTGAAATTCAGTCAACATTTTTGTATAGACATATGCATTTGTAAGTTAAGGAACTAATGTGCAGATAATGTTGGCTAAGAGCGAAGATCAGTGGATAAAAAGTTTAAAGTCATTTGCACATAGAAGTTATTTTAAATTCCCCCAGATGATGCTCAAGATCCTTTTGGCATTTTATTGTAAATGTTGACTACCAGTAATCCTTTTCTTGGGTGGAGTTCCTCTTACTGTGCACTGATTGTTTAATAAAATTGTTTTACTTTTTGATCATATTAGAGTTTACAGACATTAGATTTGATGGACAGTAATTAGTGGTATTTAGGGTACCCTGTTGACTTACCCCTCAAGAGCTATCATGATTCCGAGGTAGGCCCTAAGCTAAAGAATATGAAAACTTAGGTTCCTATCAAGGACTAGCCTGACATATTATGTGATTCATTTTTGCATAGACCAATGCCCTGTGCATAATAAAAGCCAATGTTTGTAAGCTGTATTAAGTCTGAACTTACTGATGAGTAGTGGAGTAAAATGCCAACAACAGGACTCTTCCAGGTTTAACTTATAATGTTTGAAAAGAAATTGTAGAGAAAAATATTGGTTCTGATTGTTTGATCAATTTAGCATACATTAAGTATAAAGTTTGCATGAATATAAGGCATTTTAAAATCTCACATATTGATCTACTGAACAAAGATAAGGTCATATGAAGATGTATTGGCACACTATATACGCTTGGATGTTGCATCATTCAGAGTGTATTCTGAAATTTGAATATGGTCTTAACAACAAAATATTTATAGGATAACTGCTTCTTAATGGTTGAATACTAGATAATGACTCTTTTTGAGACCTACTTGGAAACACTTTTTCAGAAGGGCTGCATAAAATGAAAGACTAATTGCATTTGAGTGATCTATGAAGTGATGTGCTTTGATCCATTCTTTTCAAATGTTTTGAATGTTAGTTATGGACTTGTTCATTTTTGGATATTTTCAGCTTATGGTGTCACAGTTTGCTTCAGACGTCTTCATTTTGCTGTGTTATGTGCTAGAATAAGGACAATTCTGCAAATAATAATCCATAACAACTAGTTCACACATGTGTCAATCATATAAGTGATATCTGGTAAATGAATTAGAACAGACGAAAGGGACTACATTTACTACAAAGGGAACATATCCTTGTTGATCTTTTATACTGATACCCTACAACAGTCAACCACACTGTGATGGTGACAGTAAAAATTTTCAAGTGAAGACTTCAGTCTAACCATCTGTCTGTCTGTTTTCATCAGATTTGAACAAATTTGGTGTAAGGCTTTATATCAGTAAGATCTCGGATGAGTTTGATAATGACCGGAATCCGTCAATATTCGCCAGAGTTACGGGACTTTAAAATTGTAAAAATAGGTCATTTTTCCATTTCCGTCAAATAACTTGAGATTTTTTCATCAGATTTGAACAAAATTTAGTGTATTGCTTTATATCAACAAGATCACGGATGAGTTTATATCAACCTGATCATATGAGTTCAATAATGACTGAAATCCGCCAGTATTTGCCAGAGTTACAGGACTTTAAAATCGTAAAAATAGGTCATTTTTCCATTTCCGTCAAATGGCTTGAGATATTTTTATTTGATTTGAACCAAATTTAGTGTATTGCTTTATATTAATAAGATCTCGGATGATTGCTAAAAATGCATGCATGCATCCGAAAATGATTTTTTGATGTCTAAAATCAGCTATTATTTGACGGAGTTATCATTCTGGACAATAATTGGCTTCTCCCACATTTCAGTGTAACTTGTGTCTTCTGATACATTGCTTTCATATTTGGCACATGTATCCCTAATGACAAGACATATAAAAAAGTGTCATTTATTTGATTGTCTTAGCCTTCACAAATGGCTTACCACTCGGGGGCATAGTGTTTCTCAAACACATCTTGTTTCTTTTCTTTTCTTGTTTACAGTATTGTACCATTTTTTCTGTAATTATAAAAGCGATATTTTTAGACAAGAAAAACTTGGCTGTCAAGGGGAAATTCAAAGAGTTCTGCCCAACTGTTGATCTTAGTAGGATAATTAAGAGAAAGAAGAGAAAAGAACAATATACCTTTGTGCTAAAAAAAGATCTCAAATAAATAAAGATGAACATAACTATCCTTTTAGGATCTCTTGTTAGACCATTTGACTTGTGATTGCTTTTATAATTGTAATGTATGTACTTCATCTTATTTCTTCATCAATTTTCTTGTTGTGAAATTTATGAACTTTGTCAATTAACCAATTCATATAAGATTGACTGTCATTTACATTTTTTATGATATTATATGTTGAAATATCAATATATGTTCATTTATTGTATTTGTTATATTGTTAGCTTATAGATATGATATCATCTACATTATTTCCAATTAGCCTTTAGTTAAATGAATGATATTGCTAATACATATAGGTAGTACCTACAATAATATGATATGGTGTGCATTGGTCAAAACATGGTGTGTGACTGTAAGACTTTCTGAGTTATTTCAGAGTTATATTATTTCAAATGACTGAGAAAGATAAATTCCATTTGCAAACAAAGCCATATAAACAACTGTATATTGTTGGTTAATACATCAAGCTTAAGCCATATTATTGGTTAATGCACCAAGCTCAAACAATATCTACAACATGTATATTGTTTGTTACTATATCAAGCTTGGGTTTTCCCTAGATGTGTATACATTAGTGAATGATATAATTATATTTTTATTTACAAATGTATGATTATTTGTTTTGTTCTTTTAATGCATGTGAGTAACCTTTTTGCATCACAATTAAATGTTTCAGTGGTGCGTTTTCTTACATAGGTATCGAAGAACTGTCTGTAATTTTATTTTAAACTTTATTTATTTTACAACAATTAACAAACAAGTTCAAATAACTTATATTAATATCTCTCGTTGACTCTGATGTCGGCCTGCGGGGATCCTTGCTGTGGGAGGAAACCGGAGTACCCGGAGAAAAACCCACATGACTGAGCTGGCGACCAACCATACCATCTCACATACTAACTAGCCAGATCCGAGGATCGAACCAGGGTCACATTGGTGAGAAACAAGTGCGCTAACCACTACGCTACCTGGACACTCTCTATTTAAACCGGAAATAATTTTGCCAAACTATGAAATTAAACTTATGGTCAGAGATCATTTGTGAAGTTTTTATGCCCCTGTAATTGGGGATTTGGGGATATATAGTTTTTTTCCTCTTTGTTTGTCAATTTGTCCACAAAAACTATAACTTTGGTCATAACTTTTGAATGATAACTGAAAGGGTTTTCATATTTCACATGTGTATTCCTTGTGACAAGACCTTTCTATAAATAACAAAATTATTATCTTTTTACAGTGTCCTTGGGGTTTGGCCTTTCATGCTTCAGTTTTAGAATCCTCATGACCTAAGCTTTCATTTGATATCAAGACTTTGATTTACTGACCATGACCTTGGAGTTTGACCTACTCTCTAATTTTGCT
>JACSZP010006655.1:13814-31654 GCA_016161895.1 Pinna nobilis | reverse complement strand
GAGCCAGACAACTAAGACAAAAGAGAAAAAAAGAACAGAACTTCAAGATTTATTTTTTTCAACACAAGCGGAATTTTCACAAAACCGAAATTGATAATATTAATTGAGTTTTAAATGAATATAGTTTTAACCAAAAAAAAAAAAAAAAAATAAATAAAAAACGCAAAAGTTTGTATCGCCTATCATACTTAGTTTGGTCAATATCAGTTCTTTTTTGTTGTTTTTGGATGGACATTTAAGCTTCAGACTTACATGATATGACTTACATGATCTGAAATACAAATTTCATTGTAAATATATCAGATTCGTGCAAATGTATGTCACAACCACTATTTGTAGACCGTTCAATGCTTTATTCAAATAGAAGTCATCTACACAAAGAGCATTTCCCGCAACAACATAGGAAAGAGTATTTGACTTGATAGAAATATCTTTATCTAAGGACTAATGCTCTTTGATTTTCGTTAAGGCCCTGATATAAATTGTTAGAATTCATAACTGAGATTTTGAACAGTTGGCTACGTTTAACCAAGGTTTGAATATAACTGGGGCTTGCAGAAATAGGTTTTTTCTCTCCTTCAGATGGACCAGAAAATACCGAGGTTCCTTGTAACGTTAGGTGTCGGAACATTCAATGATCTCTCAGGGTTCATTGACCTTAGGTACCGTGGATTAGTAAAAATGCAATGCTCTCAAAATACTGTCGCTCTCTGGCGCCCCACGTGGGTGGACATTTTTTTAGTCTGACTTTTAACAACAATGCAACAACATCAACTAGATGAAAGCTATCTTCATATTTATTAGAAAGGTAACAAGTCGACGGTAGAGAGGATAAGTCACGTGATGTGTTTACAACTACTACATGTGATTCTAGTTAATTAATTTACGACAAGAGGTGATAGGTCTACTTGTGGACATCCACTCTAGATAAGATATATTACGTGATGTGTTTACACCCGCAGCTTGTAACTGTTTGCATTACTATTTTAGTTAATTATTTACATCCAGTGAAACTTGAAATAATAACAAAGAAATGACGATTCGAATCATTAATAATTTTTTTAAATACTTCAGGTTTTCCATTTTATTAGACTACGGTTGACTTTATCTCATTGCGTGGGGCAATTTCGATTCTGAAGAGAACGACGATTCTTGTTTATTTAAGAAAGTTTTCAAAAGTGATATTTCGTACGATGGTTAAGAACATATCTATTGTATGTACCTTCCATCCCTTTCATTTCTAGATATGATTTTCTTTCTTTTGTTCTTCTTTTTGTGCTGTGAGTTTTCTAATATTAAACAACAAAGCTTGTTTACCACTCTTCCCCACTTGACAAAAAAAAGTTTTTATGAGGTTGCTGACGCTTCCAGCGCAATAAGCCCGGCTAAAAATGACATTGATGTTTTAATATCTAATATGTGATGATGAGAAAGCGTAATAAGAAAGTGTTGGGTAAACATTACCGAGGTAACGTAAAGCAACACGTGTGTGATGTGCACGTTCAAACACCTTGATTGGCCGTAAGTACCGATGTTATTTACCATGACTCCATGTGAATGAAACATTTTCGTGTGGGGCGTTAAAGAGCAATACAATAACAACAACTAGACGGAATCAATTTCCGTATTTTAACCAAGGAGAGAGAGTCTGGCTGTGGAAGACCATAGACCACAAGATACCTGATGTGTTTTCAACTACAGCATGTAACTTACTTGCTTTACAGTACTAGTTTATGAATTGTCACTTGAATAGAATATACCAAATGATTTAAATAGTTCGAATTTGTCACCATCGAATTAGACTTTAATTAGACTAAGAAATATTTCCTATATTTCATTACACTCATATGTTGATTCTTAGAACGACGTTAAGTCTTCGTTGCTCATGAGAAGTTTTCAAACATACTATCTTGCATCTTTGAAATGTAGGGAATCTTTTGTGTATATGTATTTTTTAAGACAACGTCTAGCAAAACTTTTGAAATAATCATAACGAACCTCTTTCAATTCTAACTCAGCTCAACTTAATTTGGCAGAGGTTACTTGTAACTGTAAATAAAATAAGGAACTACAGCGGTTTTTCATGCAGAACAAACTCAATCACTTGTTACAGAAGACCATGCATATTTTTGTATTATATTTCTAAAGATAACTCTAAGAAAACCTTGAAAATTATTATGAAGAAACTCTTGCAATTCCAACTCAGCTCATTTCCCGGCAGAAGCTAAGGGTTGAGACAACCTTAATAGATAAGATTAGGAACTTCAGGCGTGTGTCCCGTGAGGCAAACTAAATCACGTATTATAGAAAAGCATGTCACAATAGAAATTTCCAAACTATTAGCACAATTAGTAGTGAATCTGACTGAAAACTAAAATATACGACAGGTGTTTCATAGGAGACCAGTGGACTGAAATATTTGTGATCGGTTTCATGTGAATTCAGAGTCATGTAAAGAATAACAAGAGTCAATCTCATTGCGAATTCATACTTACTTCGGAACTACAAATGCAAAAAAACAAAATGCATTCCTTGTTTGAACCCTTACCATTGGTATCCGGGGTCTCCAACCAAAGAAAAATATAGTGTTGTTCAAATATAATCGAAACTCGTTAACTCGAAATTCGAGGGGCTATGATAGATATTTGGATTCATTAGAAGTTAGAAGAAAAATTTCCAAAATTTTAAATATCCGTTTCCTCATCCTATCTATCGAAATATACCCTGCCTCTGCACCGCGCATATTTACGCACACATGTACATAATGACCAAGATAGGCTTTGTACCACATAAATTTCGTATCATTATAATTATTATTTTAATTAATCATAGCAAATGGTATGACATAAATTGACTTCTTAACAGCGGGACAGCTTATATTGCTAAGGTATTGGCGGGACTTGAAATTTAGGTCGACTAGAGCGAAATTTCTACTCAATGGAATTCGATTCAAGTGGAGGAAGACAGCAAAGACAGCAAATACAAATAAGGACAAAGAAGGAAAAGGAACAGAACCACGAAATGAATTATTTCGACACAAGCGGAATTTTCACGTAAACTGATTTGAGATAAGGGGTTTCAAATAAACAATTTTAACCACCTAAATATGACAAACATGTGTATCGCTCTCCATATCTTGTTTGACCAATACCAGTTCCTTTACTTGGTCTTGTTGGACATATAAGCTGCAGACTTACATGATGTGTAATAAATCAGATTCGTTGACTTGCATGTCACAGCCAATTTTTTAAGACCGTTCAATGCTTTATTCAAATAAAAGTCATCCACATATGAACATTATCGGCAACAGCATAGGACGGAGTCTTGGTCGCCTTGATTATAATATCTAAGTATAAGAGAAATATTGAGAATCGTCAAGGCTCAGGGGTAAATTGTTAGAATTCAGGACTTACAGGAGCATTTCAACAGTTGGCTAAATTTAACCTAGGTTTAATTAAATATAATTGAGACTTGCAGAAAGAAGATTTTTCACTCCTTCGGATGGCCCACAGAATACTGAGGTCCATTGTAAAGATAGGTGTCGGAACATTCAAGGATCTCTCAGTGCTCGTTGACCGTAGGTTCCGTGAATAAGTAAAACTTCAATGCTCTTTATCGTCACTGTAACTCTGTGGCGGCTCCACATGGGTGGAAGATTTGTAAGCATGACTTTAAACAACAATGCAATAACATCAACTGGACGGAGGCTATCTTCATATTTACTTGAAGAAGTGACAAGTCGACGGTAGAGAATATACGTCACGTGACGTGTTTACAACTACTACATGTGACTTATTTGCAGTCCTATTTTAGTTTATTAATTCCCACCCTGAGAAATTTGAATTAATAACAGATTCAAATCATTAATAATTTCTTTAAATTCTTCAGGTTTTCCATTTTATGAGATTAGGGTTGACTTTATCCCATTGCGAGGGGTAACTTTGATTCTTAAGATAACGACGATTCTTGCTGATATAAAAAATGTTTTCAAAAGTGATATTTCGTACGATGATAAAGAACTTATTTATTGTATTTACCTTTCATCCTCTTCATTTATAAATGTAAGTTTTCTTTCTTTCTTTCTTTTTTGTTTTGTGAGTTTTCTAATATTAAACAAAAAATCCTGTTTACCCCTCTTCCCCACTTGACACAAAATAGTAATTATGAGATTTCTTACCCTTCCAGAGCACCTGATCGTACAATCGATGTTAAGTTAGAATGGTGTGACTCTATCTTTAATGCTTTGTGATCATGAGCAGTACAACAGTACACGTATTTTTTGCTTTGAATACTGTCTTCCGATATTTATTTTTCGTACTGCATACAGGGAAATGTTCGCAATGCTCTCAAAATACTGTCGCTCTCTGGCGGTTCCACATGGGTGGACATTTTTTTAGTCTGACTTTTAACATCAGTGCAACAACATCAACTAGATGAAAGCTATCTTCATATTTACTAGAGAGGTGACAAATCGACGGTAGAAAGGATACGTCACGTGATGTGTTTACAACTACTACATGTGATTCTAGTTAATTAATTTACTACAAGGTGATAGGTCTACTTGTGGACATCCACTCTAGATAAGATATATTACGCGATGTGTTTACATCTGCAGCATGTAACTTTTTACATCACTATTTTAGTTAATTATTTACATCCAGTGAAACTTGAAATAAAAATAGAGAAATAACGATTCGAATTATTAATAATTTCTTTAAATACTTCAGATTTTCCATTTTATTAGACTACGGTTTGCTTTATCTCATTGCGTGGGAGAATTTCGATTCTGCAGAGGACAACGATTCTTGTTTATTTAAGAAAGTTTTCAAAAGTGATATTTCGTACGATGGTTAAGAACACATCTATTGTATGTACCTTCCATCCCTTTCATTTCTAGATATGATTTTCTTTCTTTTGTTCTTCTTTTTGTGCTGTGAGTTTTCTAATATTAAACAACAAAGCTTGTTTACCACTCTTCCCCACTTGACAAAAAAGAAAAAGTTTTTATGAGGTTGCTGACGCTTCCAGCGCAATAAGCCCGGCTAAAAATGACATTGATGTTTTAATATCTAATATGTGATGATGAGAAAGCGTAATAAGAAAGTGTTGGGTAAACATTACCGAGGTTACGTAAAGCAACACGTGTGTTATGTGCACGTTCAAAGACCTTGATCGTTCATTGGCCGTAAGTACCGATGTTATTTACCATGACTCCATGTGAGTGAAATATTTTTGAGTGGGGGGTTAAAGAGCAATACAATAACAACAACTAGACGGAATCAATTTCCGTATTTTAAACAAGGAGAGAGAGTCTGGCTGTGGAAAACCATAGAGCAGAAGATACCTGTTGGGGGCCTCCGTGGCCGAGTGGTTAGCGTGTTCGACTTCGAATCGAAGGGTCCGGGGTTCGATTCCCGCCGCGCCACTCCGCGGTTGGCCGTCCCTGTCTTTCAGACATGAATAACTCCCCCTCTCCTTCGGGTAAGACAGTTAACCAAAGGGCCCATGTCTTTGAATCGGTTAGTTATATTTCGCTCATGGCATAGGAGGAATTCCATATAATATATCAAAATATCTGTATTTAGGTCGGTGCCGTAATTACACAAGAATATATGAAGTTATATAAATCATAAAAAAACCCACTAAATGTGCTGGTACGCCTCGAATGTCCCCACCGGCAGCAATAACAGAGACGATAATACTGAGTTACACATATAAAAACGTAAGTCCGGGGGCTCTTACTCCTGTTATAAGTTATGGATAGCCGTCCCTTTCCTGCATGCACATTTTCATGTTGTGATCATTAACTGTAACCAGTTTTGTTGAAATCCCTTAAAATTAGCTTAAAATTCCCTTAAAAAGGAGTTGCTAGGAGAAAATATTGGGGCAGACGGAATGACGGATAGGTGCAGCAGTATATAACCTCAGTCATTTATAGCGAGGCATAAAAATACGTAGGTACTTACGCACTTAATTTGTCTCATCATACACGTCTCCTGTCACGTCTAAAAAGTAAACTGCTAGATGTGTGATCAATATTCATCTTAATTACAATAACATGGGGTCTTTAATGACTTTAAGAAAAGTTCTCTGCATTACAGATTATGTAAAGTACTGTATTATATTGTTATATTAAATTGTTATAAAAGACACTCGGTATTAATAACCGCTCGGTGTATTGACATCGCTTCCTTGTCATAATTGTTTATCACTAAAAATGTCTTTTACTAAAGTATGTTTTATTCAATATCAAATGCAATGCTTTCCATTCATTTTATTCAGTAACAAAATTTGATAGTGTCGTCGGGGACATTTTTCCTATTTACGACAAGTACAAAGTCTCCTTGAGACAACGAAGTCCCATGTAACGTTAGTTGTTGGTAGATTTTAAGATCCCTCATTGTTCAATGGTCGTAAGTGCCGAGCATGGGCCAAAACGTGATGCTCTTTCCCGCCATTTGGTGACGACTCTAAATGGTTGAAAGATTCTAAAGAAGGACGATAAAACAATACAACAACAACTAGACGGAGGCAATCTTCATATTTACGACAGGAGGTGATAGGTCTAGTTGTGGACAACCACTGTAGATAAGATACATTACGTGATATGTTTACATCTGCAGCATGTAACTATTTGCATCACTATTTTAGTTAATTAATTTACACCCTGTGAAACATGAATTAATAACAGAGAAATGGCAGGTAAAACTTTAATAATTATTTTTCATTATTTTATAAGACAAGCTAAGATTTTGTATATTTCATAACGTGATTCAAAATCGATTCTGAAGACGACGTTCGTGTTTGTTTACACAAGAAAGTTATCAAGCATGATACAACGGAACTTACTCGTATTGTACTCTGATTAATTGAAATCCAGCTTAATTTGAAAAGATTTTAATTTCCAAGCTAATTTACTTTATTGCTGTTTTAACACTTCTAGAGCACACAAACTCACCACCAATTTTTGTTTGGGTTCATGTAATTCTATGTGTTGTTTTACGAATTACTTTCATTAATATTTTCTTTTGTTTTGACAACCCTGATGTCGGTCGTTTGATCAATCATTTTTAAATACTCCGCTGGTATTTTCACCTGTTTTGGTTTTGAAGTTATGTACATCATTACATACATGCAAATACACAAAATAAACAAAGCAACACAATCTGTAGTTATTATGACTAAGAAATAATTTAACACCTGTGTGATATTCTCTCATTAATAAAGATGTAGAATTATAAGTATGAAAAATTGTTGTTCACATATCAAATCAGCATGAAAGTTTTGACAAAACATTACCGGGGTCATGTTAAATTCACTGATTTCAAGTTAATTCGAAATATCGCTTTTGCTTCACGATTTAGAAAATAGACTTACGAGACATTGTTCCAACTGCACTACGATTACATTTATGGCCTGGGATAGTTGCCGTCAGAAGTATTTTATCTTACCCTTATAAAAAGATGAGTCTTGTAATCAAATACATGACAGGTGTTTCACAGGAGACCAGAGAAATAAAAAAAAATCTTTGTGATCGTTTTCATGTGAAACGTAAATCAGAGGCATCAAACGAATGGCAAGATTCAATCTCATTGCGACGGGATACATACATCGGGACTGCAAATGCAAATGCAAAAAAATCAAAAAAAATTCCACAAACCACCACATGTACATAATGACCAACATAGGCTTTGTACCATATAATCTTCATATTAATTTAATATTTTCTTCGTTCTGTCGACCAGACTTACCAATGTTTTGACAGAATTTTATTTCGAGGCAGCGAGACAAATTTATCTTGCTGAGGTATTGATCGACTGGGGCGGAATTTTATCTCAATGAGATTCGAAACAAGCGGAGCCAGACAACTAAGACAAAAGAGAAAAAAAGAACAGAACTTCAAGATATATTTTTTTCAACACAAGCGGAATTTTCACAAAACCGAAATTGATAATATTAATTGAGTTTTAAATGAATATAGTTTTAACCAAAAAAAAAAAAAAAAAAAAAAGGGCAAAAGTTTGTATCGCCTATCATACTTAGTTTGGTCAATATCAGTTCTTTTTTGTTGTTTTTGGATGGACATTTAAGCTTCAGACTTACATGATATGACTTACATGATCTGAAATACAAATTTCATTGTAAATATATCAGATTCGTGCAAATGTATGTCACAGCCACTATTTGTAGACCGTTCAATGCTTTATTCAAATAGAAGTCATCTACACAAAGAGCATTTCCCGCAACAACATAGGAAAGAGTATTTGACTTGATAGGAATATCTTTATCTAAGGACTAATGCTCTTTGATTTTCGTTAAGGCCCTGATATAAATTGTTAGAATTCATGACTGAGATTTTCAACAGTTGGCTACTTTTAACCAAGGTTTAAATATAACTGGGGCTTGCAGAAATAGGTTTTTTCTCTCCTTCGGATGGACCAGAAAATACCGAGGTTCCTTGTAACGGTAGGTGTCGGAACATTCAATGATCCCTCAGGGTTCATTGACCTTAGGTACCGTGGATTAGTAAAAATGCAATGCTCTCAAAATGCTGTCGCTCTCTGGCGGCTCCACATGGGTGGGCATTTTTTTAGTCTGACTTTAAACAACAATGCAACAACATCAACTAGATGAAAGCTATCTTCATATTTATTAGAGAGGAAACAAGTCGACGGTAGAGAGGATAAGTCCCGTGATGTGTTTACAAGTACTTCGTGTGATTCTAGTAAATTAATTTACGACAAGAGATGATTGGTCTACTTGTGGACATCCACTCTAGATAAGATATATTACGTGATGTGTTTACATCTGCAGCATGTAACTATTTGCATCACTAGTTTAGTTAATTATTTACATCCTGTGAAACTTGAAATAAAAACAGAGAAATGACGATTCGAATCATTTATAATTTCTCTAAATACTTCAGGTTTTCCATTTTATTAGACTACGCTTTACTTTATCTCATTGCGTGGGGGAATTTCGATTCTGAAGAGAACGACGATTCTTGTTTATTTAAGAAAGTTTTCAAAAGTGATATTTCGTACGACTGTTAAGAACATATGTAATGTATGTACCTTCCATCCCTTTCATTTCTAGATATGATTTTTCTTACGCTTCCAGCGCAATAAGCCCGGCTAAAATGACATTGATATTCTAATGTCTAATAAGTGATTATGAGAAAGCGTAATAAGAAAGTGTTGGGTAAACATTACCGAGGTTACGTAAAGCAACACGTGTGTGATGTGCACGTTCAAAGACCTTGATCGTTCATTGGTCGTAAGTACCGATGATATTACCGTGACTCCACGTGAGTGAAACATTTTCGTGTGGGGCATTAAAGAGCAATACAATAACAACAACTAGACGGAATCAATTTCCGCAATTTCAACAAGGGGAGGGAATCAAGCTGTGGAAGACCATAGTAGAGAAGATTCCACGCTTGTTGTGTTTTCAACTATAGCATGTAACTTACTTGCTTAACAGTACTAGTGTATGAATTGTCACTTGAATAGAATTTACCCAATGATTTAAATACATGTACTTCGAATTTGTCACCATGGACTTAGACTTTAGGGAATATTTTCTATATTTCATTACACTTATCTGTTGGTTCTGAGGACGACGTTTAATCTTTCTTGCTCATGAGAAGTTTTCAAACATACTATCTTACAGCTTTGAAATGTAGGGAATCTTTTGTATATATGTATTTTTTAAGATAACGTCTAGCAAAACTTTTGAAATAATCATAACGAACTTCTTTCAATTCTAACTCAGCTCAACTTAATTTGGCAGAGGTTACTTGGAACTGTAAATAAAATAAGGAACTACAGCGGTTTTTCATGCAGAACAAACTCAATCACTTGTTACAGAAGACCATGCATATTTTTGTATTATATTTCTAAAGATAACTCTAAGAAACATGCAAGGATCTCTCAGTGCTCATTGGCCGTAGGTTCCGTGAATAAGTAAATTTTCAATGCTCTTTATCGTCACTGTAACTCTGTGGCGGCTCCACATGGATGGAAGACTTGTAAGCATGACTTTAAACAACAATGCAATAACATCAACTGGACGGAGGCTATCTTCATATTTACTTGAAGAAGTGAGAAGTCGACGGTAGAGAATATACGTCACGTGACGTGTTTACAACTACTACATGTGACTTATTTGCGATCCTAGTTTTGTTTATTAATTCATAACCTGAGAAATTTGAATTAATAACAGATTCAAATCAATAATAATTTCTTTAAATACTTCAGGTTTTCCATTTTATTAGACTTAGGTTGACTTTATCCCATTGCGAGGGGTAACTTTGATTCTTAAGATAACGACGATTCTTGTTGATATAAAAATATTTTCAAAAGTGATATTTCGTACGATGATAAAGAACATGTTTATTGTATGTACCTTTCATCCCCTTCATTTATAAATGTAAGTTTTCTTTCTTTCTTTCTTTGTGTTGTGAGTTTTCTAATATTAAACAAAAAATCATGTTTACCCCTCTTCCCCACTTGAAAAAAAATAGTCATTATGAAATTGCTTCCCTTCCAGAGCACCTGATCGTACAATCGATGTTAAGTTAGAATGGTGTGACTCTATCTTTAGTTCTTTGTGATCATGAGCAGTACAACAGTACACGTATTTTTTGCTTTGAATACTGTCTTCCGATATTTATTTTTCGTACTGCATACAGGGAAATGTTCGCAATGCTCTCAAAATACTGTCGCTCTCTGGCGGCTCCACATGGGTGGACATTTTTTAGTCTGACTTTTAACAACAGTGCAACAACATCAACTAGATGAAAGCTATCTTTATATTTACTACAGAGGTGACAAGTCGACGGTAGAGAAGATACGTCACGTGATGTGTTTACAACTACTACATGTGACTTTTTTGCAGTCCTATTTTAGTTTATTAATTCACACCCTGAGAAATTTGAATTAATAACATATTCAAATCATTAATAATTTCTTTAAATTCTTCAGGTTTTCCATTTTATGAGACTAGGGTTGACTTTATCCCATTGCGTGTGGTAACTTTTATTCTTAAGATAACGACGATTCTTGTTGATATAAAAAATGTTTTCAAAAGTGATATTTCGTACGATGATAAAGAACTTATTTATTGTATGTACCTTCCATCCCCTTCATTTATAAATGTAAGTTTTCTTTCTTTCTTGTTTTTTGTGTTGTGAGTTTTCTAATATTAAACAACAAATCCTGTTTACCCCTCTTTCCCACTTGACAAAAAATAGTCATTATGAGGTTGCTTACCCTTCCAGAGCACCTGATCGTACAATCGATGTTAAGTTAGAATGGTGTGACTCTATCTTTACTTCTTTATTGATCATGAGCAGTACAACAGTACACGTATTTTTTTGTTTTGAATGCTGTCTTCCGAAATTTATTTTTCGTACTGCATACAGAGAAATGTTCGCTCCCATCCTTTTTTCGCACCTTTGGCCCTTACCGACACTCGCCGAATTTCAGTAAAGGAACAGTAAATTCAATAAAGAGAATCGTGACAAGACTAGGCTAATTTACAATGGGACAAAACTGTTCGCAAGTGGGTTAGGGTGAAAATTACACGGGACGAAAATAAAACTATACATTACTGCCTCGGTATTGTCAACTTCTTTGTTTTAGAAGTAATGTACTTCTTGATATGCATGTACTTGTAAAGACATTAATGCACAAAAATCAGCACAAATTCGTCGTAAATTAATTTGACAGCTGCATAATTTTCACTCATTATTACACTTCTAGACTCATGGATATTAAAATGATATTGTTGTTCAATGTCTTATAAGTAATTTTGAGAAAGCGTATAAGAAAGTGTTGGATAAACATTACCATTTTACTGATATAAATCAACACGTGTGTGCACGTTCAAAGTCCTTGAACGTTAATTGGCCGTAAGTAAAAACCGACCGTTCATTTACCGTAAGTACCGATGTTATTTACCGTCATTCGTAGGTGACTCCAAGTCGGTGAAACATTTTTGACTGAGGCGTTAAACAACAATTCAAAAATAACAACTAGACGGGGGCGATCTTCGTAGTTACGACAAGAGTAGAGAGTGCTAGCTTATGGTACGATAGTAGAGAGGATACCACACGTGATGTGTTTTCAACGAGAACATGTAAAATGGATAAAGTAGAAGCTACCAAGGGGCATTTTTGTAACTTATTTGTTTCACCGAATAAGCTTATAAATTGTCACAGTATAAAAATTTGAATTATTGATAAAGGAATGATACATAGAATATACCAAATGGTTTTAATAATTAAATTTATAATGCCATAGCAAGTATTTTCTTTATTTCATTACACTTATCTGTTGATTCTGAGGACGACGTTTAATCTTTGTTGCTCATGAGAAGCTTTCAAACATACTCTCTTACAGCTTTGAAATGTAGGGAATCTTTTGTATATATGTATTTTTAACACAACGTCTAACAAAACTTTTGAAATAATCATAATGAACCTCTTGCAATTCTAAATCAGCTAACTCAGCTCAACTTAATTTGGCAGAGGTTACTTGTAGCTGTACATAAAAGAAGGAATTATAGCGTTTTTTCATGCAGAACACACTCAATCACTTGTTACAGACAACCCCCCCCCCACCCCCCGCCCCCCAGAGAAGTGGCATGGAAAACCTTTTCGGAGACGAGTTGGTTTCTAGGGAAAACTTTATCCTCAAAATTCTTCAATAAACAACCAAAAGCAAGCATTATTGTTATACCTTTACTTTATTATTCTCTATACTCTCCTTTAGTGTAAAAGACATAAAATTCAGAAGTTTGCCTCATATATATGCTGACTGGTCAACATTTTGATGTTGACTGGTTTTGCGTGAAATGTTGCCCGCTTACGTCACAGTTCGGGAATATTCGGTACTCCCCGCAATTGTTCGGCCATTTCCGCCTTAAAGTTATTGCGATATCCTTATCCTTTCACTGTATTTAATATCGACAAATGATTTTTTAATACGAAATAATAGAGGAGTTTAAAAAACAAAAATTGAAAGGTACATGTATAACAAAGCATTTGTAGACAGGGTTTCCGGTCGACATGTGTTAAGATGCACACTAGAATCAAACTGTTGCCTTCGCCCTTCGGCCTCGGGCAACAGTTTGATCCTGTGGTACAACATAACATATGTTGACCTCACACCCACTTCACAAATATTTTTTTATTTCTCGTTACCTTCGACTGCATAATCAAATTTCATAATCATATTATAAATAATGGATAATTTTATTGGTCTGGACAGTCACGTGATATGAAAAATAAAATATCGGATCCAGCATTGCATGCTTGAGTTTTAGATATTGGCTTTGAAAAAGTGTAAAAAAGCTCAACTTAGTGAACTGAAGATTGTTCGCTGCAATTGGTAAAATCCTGGTCAAAATGTCAACAGAATGTCATCATGACTGAAAAAGTGTAGAAATGGCGTCAACACGAAAACAACATAAAAAACAATGAATGTGTTCACGACTCTCGTCAGAAAACTGTAAGACCATTTCGATTTTATAAACATTATGTCTAGAAAGCAGTTACCAGTCTGATTAAGGCGTCTTATAAATGTATATTTGGTATTCTTATGATCCAAACCAAACACATGCGACTTACTCTCCAAACCACACGACAGTTGCTGCCTGTATTTTATTTGTCGTGACATTGATTCGAACCTAGGGTCTTCCATAAACGAGACTAATGCATTAATCACTTGGAACCCACCGACTCTAAAAGATGTATTATATGGGATAAATTAGTGTGGTTACAGGACAAGTAACACTTTTGGTTTTGATTTCTTAAATACATTTATTTATTTCCTACGATGTATCCATCTTTTATTAAAAAATGGAAACATCACCTCTAAATCCTTTTGAACTAGTGTCATAATACAGTTGGCCAAAACCCCCTAACAAATTGCAGTAAAAAGGGTATGTTGTTTAACATCGATCACAGTAAAGTGAGAATATGTGTATGTCAGTTTAAAATAAAGATAAAATAAGTTCGAAAACATGAAAATGTTAAGCTTGGAGAAACATTATGTCGTTACAGAACTTGATGGAATAGTGGAAGAGGAATTTCCTTCCCAAAAACTTTGCGTGATTGCAAGCACGTGCTTTACTAATACCTATCATTTTGTAAGACATTGCAATACAAATCTAAACGGAATACTCTCATCCTATGAACCCTTTGAACCATACAGCAAATGAATACAGTAATGATTCTTGAATTGAGACACATTAGAGATCTTATTTGAGAATTTTTTACCAAAAAAAGTAGAATGTTTAAAATTTTGTAGAATAACATTTTCATCTTGTGATGCGGAGAAAACGTGTTATATACTTTTACTCCACATCTTCGTCGTGCGTGAGCTTGACACGTGTCCAGTGTGAAAAGATGTTGTTTTGTCCAGAGACTGTAACTGTCCACTCTTACATACAAAATAGGCGAACATCACCTCTAAATCCTTTTGAACTAGTCCAATAATACAGTTGGCCAAAACCCCCTAACAAATTGCAGGAAAAAAGGTATGTTGTTTACCATCGATCAGAGTAAAGTGAAAATATGTGTATGTCAGTTTAAAATAAAGATAAAAAAGTTCGAAAACATGAAAATGTTAAGTTTGGAGAAGCATTATGTCGTTACAGAACTTGATGAAATAGTGGAAGAGGAATCTCCTTCCCAAAAACTTTGCGTGATTGCAAGCACGTGCTTTACTAATACCTATCATTTTGTTAGAAATTGCAATACAAATCTAAACGGAACACTCCCATCCTATGAACTCCCTTGAACTATACAGCAAAAATTTTGTACCATTATACTTTTCTATCAAGTGGCATAAAAAGATAAGCACCCCTCCGTGCATCTTTCCCGGGCTTTACAAGTAAAGAAAAAAACAATGTTATATAATATATGATAATAAACTATGTTGTGTTTTGTTACCAAAATATCTTACCTAAACAACATAATACATGTATATCGTTTTAACGACACAACATAAAATGATTATCTTGTGAAATCAACACACTAGTAGCAAAATATCATATTATATATCCTTATAGTGCAAGGTATTTCGTAATATTATTCCACCAACAACTATGATTATGTCATTACAACATACTTTCCGACCCTTAAAAAATCCCATGGGACACACTCTTAATTTTACAAAGAATCAATTGAAAATTTGTCATGGGGGAGATATGCATTTTTTCTAAATAAACTATCAACATTTTACATAAAGAAGGTAGTCTCCCTATTATTGGAGGAGCCTTGGCCAGTATACTATAAAGACGTGTGGCATGTTTGTGCATCGGTATTTTCTAAAATTCCATCTAGTGGCATAGCTAGTATGAATAACCAGTCTTATACGTGTATTAACAAAGATCGGAATCAGAAAAGCGCCTAATTATCTCAGAAAATTCACAGCCATCGGAGATATTGGATGATATTTATTGTTTTCTCAATTATTCACTGTCCTCTTAAAATAATTTGTCTATTCTCATACATACGAAAACATCTTAGTGATTGTACATGTTTTTAAAGTAAAATTATTCTAAACAAAGGGTGCCATGAGAAGGCCTATACTGACAGCATTTTACTATGAAATTCGTTGATAAAGTACAGTTTGAGATTGGTAATAAAAGTTGGCAGATTACACAATTTTGAATTCTATCGGTCTATTTGGATCGCAGCTAATTGCGGTTCAACATCCTCAGTTCTTTAACTCATGAATACGGAGTAACTGAATGCCGATGGAGGAATTGAATCGTTGGAAAATGTTCGGCACTTACGGCCAAGAAGCAGTGAGGGTTCTTTAGGACTGAATATGACACGGGACCTCGGTTTTTACTGTCGTATCCGAAGGACACATTTCTTTTGTTGGAAGGTCATTCTGAAAATTTATGTTTTATGTTGTTGTTGTTATATTTGTACTTCACGTCATTTACAGCTTTATTTTAGTCGCAGGAAAGCGAATTTCTAAATGCCTATAAACATTAAAACACGTATGGTATTAAATATTTACTTAGGTGCTAAAAACATAAATTGCCTACTGTGATTTTCCCATATAAATGGCAACAACAGCATCTACCAGGATGTCGTCTCTATGCGTCATAAATTATCGAGAAAAAATTTATGTATGGGAAAAACAGAATAAAAAAGTATGAAACTTGACAGAAAAAGTTCATATTACGACTTAGTCCGCAAAACTCTCGTTAACTTAGATGGTTAAGGCTATAAAAAATACAAATAAATATATTTTTTTTAAAAGGAAGACAGCCATACAACATGCAAAATTGATTTGTATTTGACATCATTACAATTCCGAGACGAGACAAGAGGCGTTCGACGACATATCGAAAATATTACATACGAGTTACTTCCCTTTAATCGTATTACAAAAGCAAGCTTTATTACTTGTGTTGCTTTTCTGTATTGAAACAGTGATTGGAATTAATGCTTAATCATTTATTTATTAAGAAAATAAAAAATATCTCTTAAATTCATAAGTTTTAGGTATCTTTACCTTTATCAATGGGTGTGTGAAGCCAGCCTTGGTGCGATATTTCTAGCTTACATGAATGTTGTCATCGGTCACTTGATTATGGCTAAAGTGGGGCCTCGGTGGCCGAATGGTAAGCGTGTTCGTCTGCGGAACGAAAGATCCGAGTTCAAGCTACGTAGCGCCACTCCGCGGTTAGCCGTCTCTGTCTTTCGGATGAGACAGTGAAAACCGAGGTCCCGTGTCACAGAAGATGTTGGCACGTTAGAGAACCCTCCCTGCTCTACGGCCAGCAGTGCCGAGCATAGGCAAAATTTGTAGCTTTTTACCGGAACAAGGTGGCGTCTCCATATGAGTGGATTATTCTTGAGTGGGGTATTAAACAACAATAACATACCATACCATTAAGGCAAAAGTGACAACAGAATGTATAGTGTATTTATTGTTTTTGCATTTTTTGATATTTCCCTTTGGAAGACACTGTATGTTATTTGAACTTTGTATTTTCTGTCTTCTTGATGCATATTCCCCTCTTTCTTATGTAATACTGACAAGATTTATCAGGTGTCAAAGACTTGCCTACTAATAGGTTAAGTATTTTTCCCTCAACGCTTTTTAACTTGAACTTAAATTTTAATGCTGTACTTCTAAAGACTGACGAAAATGTTTTATGTTAAGAAAAAAATAAAACTTCTTTATTACAACAACTGAAAAACAGTACAATCGGATGNNGAGAGAGAGAGAGAGAGAGAGAGAGAGAGAGAGAGAGAGATGCATTTACTATAACTTTAACATTCCAACACTGTCGTTTGCGTCTTCTGTGCATTTCACTCTGGACCTAAAAGGAGAATTAAAAAAATATTTTGGAAAAGACCCAGTTTAAACGGAACATTTGATTCATAGGAAAACAAATCTTAAAAAGAAACGGTGAATTGTGCATTTGTTTAAAACACTAGTCGTTCGTTCATTCTACAATAGAGTGTTCAATTTCAGACCAGATTATCGTGGGATCGAGCTACAATGAAGGCACCTTACTTTCCTATTACCTTAAATGCCGTAGGAAACAATTTAAAGCTTTTGTCTAAATTCACTGACGTCTCTATATGAGTAAAACGTAATATATATCATTAAACAAAAATTTAGCAAAGTGGTGTTTCAATCTCACATTCAGTAGTCCAATTAATGTAATAAAAGCATAAATTGTTATCAATACTTTTCAATCTTCTTGAATTTTAAGATAGATAATTATTGATACAAATGATAAAGGTATACGATTTTACAATTTTATGAATCATAAACGTTTTTGTAATAAATGTAGTTAAG
>JACSZP010006655.1:0-13500 GCA_016161895.1 Pinna nobilis | reverse complement strand
TCGAACCCGAGTCTTCCGATTCACAGTCGAACACGCTAACCACTCGGCCACGGAGGCCCCGGAAAAGAAATTAGATACAAACCTACATACTTAACTAGATAATTAAATAAAGAATGAGAGGCTTTGAATATGCATTAACAAATTCATGAAAGAATAAATAAAATATTGAATAAATCTCATGAATAAAAAATGAAAATATAAAAATGGAACTTTACAAAGTTTATAAATAAATAAATAAATGATTAAAACATCTAATATAAAAAGCCCTGGAATAACCATTCAGATGACTAAATGGGTGAACAAGCTGTGTATCAAAGGAACAGATGAAAAAATGCAAAATTACAAACATAAAATACTTTTGAAAGAAAAGGTACGCTAAAAATGTTAAGAATAATTTACTTACACACATAAAGCTGGATATACCATTTGTAGATACAAACAAATTAGACATATAATGGAGTTTGGTCTCGGTCAAATACGCTGGTAAACAAAAGGATTAATATACATGTATGTACCATACTCTGATGTGCATAGAAATTTGTAATGTATTGAACGATTCATAAAATTTGTGGAAAGCTAAATTTTCATTAAGTCCTTAGTTAATCTGTAGTATTATCACGTGCTTACTTTTCATTATCTATAAATTAAAAATTAGTAAAGGACAGTAAAAAAGTTACATTGAATATGTTTGCAGATTTGAACATTCGGCTTTCAGCTATACTTTGGCGACATCACGCCGACGTAGCTTGCAAATATTTTGACCGATGCCAAGGACGTTATCCCATGCAGTGATGGACGTATTTTGTGACAAACCAATAAGGGTACTAAATTTCAAGTTTTTAATTTCAATCCTGAAGGACAGTCATATCACAGGTAGGATTCGATCCTTCGGAGCCATCCAGTGTACAGAATGCTGATGATCTATCCAAACCCTAATACTCTTGTCATAACAAATAAAATGAATATACAAACAATTTATCTCCATTATCTTCATTGCTTATTGAAGAGGTGGGTGTTCGGAGTTTAAAACAGAAAAAAATGACAACGATAATTGGTGATGCACATGCGAAACATGCCATATTTCATCAAGTGATAAATTCATACAATTTTAGAATTTTTTCTTCGCTATTTAATGCAAATCAGCATAGTAATGACGGAAGTTGACTTTTGGATCTACCTGATAGTGTCACTCGCGGGAGGGATTTGAACGTCTGCGTGGGTAGTTTGAACAATTATCAGTAAATTCTAGGCTTCAAGCAGCTCTTTTTCAATCCAGGTCCATTAACTACAGTATCGAATAGCGATCTACATGAAAAACTGATTAAAACTTGCTAAGCGGACTACTCCTGTCAATGTGTCTGGTTTTTGTCTCAAAATCTCATTACAACCTTCCGAGGAAAGTTCTAAAGAAGTTTTCAGAGAGTTTATCTGGAAAAGTTGAAATAATCAGAGATCGGATGACTCAAACACGAGTATACTCTCAATGGTCAATCTGGCTGTGGAAAAGCTATGTTCGGTAAAGTATTACCATTTGACGTGACACAAAGAATTCACAATTAGTTTTCAGACCACCTAAGACGATTGACTTTTTCTCGCTTATGCGTGCAATCTTCTTCTGCTAAATTAAGTTACATATGATTAGTAATATATTTAACAGATCTGCATTTTTTTCGTTTCGACTACGACCATGGAATGTTTATATCACTTGTGCTTTCAGGCCAGAAATCGCAGATACAACTGTCATGGCTGATACAGTGATATTCCTGTCATTCGAGGTTGTAGTTTTGGAATCTCGAAAAAAGATTATCACCAGTTTGAAATGGTAGTGGAACAAAGCCACTGTTGTTTAGCCAACGGGAGCGGTATAAATATCACATTGAAGTGTCAAAAACCACTATATCAAAGATCAAGAATAAGTTACTTTATCACATAGACCTTTTAATCCGTATATTTGTTCTGTTGATTTTTCGTTTTGATAAGCGAATAGAATAATTGGTCGTTTCTACGATCACGTGACTATTAGTCACTTCTCGTGATTTTTTTCACATTGATATCTCATAGCCGTGTCATTATTGCCACCTCTCATATCTAACACGTGTGCCTTATCAGTTAATGATTTCGTATTGTAAAAATGTTATGAAAAGTTATACCTGTTATCAGAATAAGCGAATTTCCTACTTACTTTTGAACTGTAATGACCCCGGCAGGAGACTAGCAGAAAATAATTGCTCTGAATAATAATAATAATAATAATAATAATAATAATGATGATAATAATAATAATAATAATAATAATAATAATGATAATAAAAAATAACAATAATAAAAAAAATGATAATAATAATAGTAACAATAAAAATCATCATCATCATCATTAAAGCAACAACAACAACAACAACAACAACAACAACAATAATAATAATAATAATAATAATAATAGTAATAGTAATAATAAAAAAAATAATAATATAACCTAGTCTCCCCTTAGCTTAGCTTTTGAAGTGAAAAATTCTTTGTCATGTTGATCTTTGAACGTAGAATTTCAAATGTGATAGTTTATGTTACTACATGATTAAAAGGCATATAGAAAACAACAATTCAAAACGAGGGAAATGATGTTGTCATAAGAATTAGGTTTGTCTCTTCTGTTCACTTATAGTTTGGGCGTCTCCACTTTTAATTTTCCAATTTTTGTCATTACCCTCGATAACTGAGCAAAAAGGGCAGCCACTTGCTATAAGCTCGCTGCACTCTTTGAATGTTAATTACGTTTATATTACCTCGGAGAGGTGCCACTTATCGTTGGTCATTGATTCTCCCGCGCGCACTTTGGTGTAAACTTAAAGTACAATGAGTTAATAAGAGATATCTTTCATGGTTTTACCGAGGAGTCTGAAGTCTCATGCGGTGGTACTGCTAATTGATATTTTGATGTCCATATGCAGAAACACCCCTACAGACACACAGAACAAGAGATATGTAGAATAAACAGTGTTCAAACGTACGCGCTTTAGTGATAGTATGTTATATTTGAGTTTATTTTAAAGAATAAATAAACATGTATTATTAATGAAATGCAGACTTGATACACATTCTCTAGGGATTTTTATCTGGTCTGTTTTTACCATAATATTTGATTGTGTACACCATTTTTGGAACTGTCATTACAAAATGGTCACGCCATTCCTGTGATCAGGCAGACAAAGATTGAAGGGAGCCTGTAGCTTCCCATACGTTTAATGAAAGCAAAGGGAATTCTTTATCTATTCAAATAGAGGAGATTCTGTTCCTGATTCAAGCATGGTCCATTTACATGTTTCCATTTTCACTAATTGCAAAACAATATACATGTATACGGGCTCCATTTTATGAGGTTTGACTAGCTATTAAACCCTTCCTAAATGCCGGGAGAGTTCAGTTGGTAAAATGCCGGACATTTTCAACATGAGTGTTCCTTGTTCGATCCCCGACTTTGACAGATTTTACAAGTGATTTTTCATCTTTCTTTGGCATAAATCTCAATCAAGATGGAGGGCAAGTGGTGAAGGAGATGTGGTTTGACTACTTCGTTGAATTGTGTTGATTGAAGTGGCAATTAAAGAAGAAGATCGAAACATTGACCACTTAAAAAGAACACTAGCAAATATACTATACATTTCTCCATACCTCACAGGGACGAGTGGCCAGGGGTCTTTAACAAATTAAAGGTAGCTGGCAAGTCGGGAGCTAATTATCTAGCCGCACGTCGGAAACGTTCGTGGTCGGCCCTGATGTGCAACCAACCACGATGGTTTCTGTTACATGGACTTCTTCGATAATAATGTGAACTTGTCAATTTGTAGAAAATTACGAAATTCTAAACGGTATTTCAGATATGCCTTTAATCCCGAAAAAAACTAAAATAAACAATCTGAAACATATACATGTAATAATCTCCTACTGCGCTCCTAGTGAATGACCGAGAGGAAACCAAAAGTACACAAAGAAAAGAGGAGAAAAATCGGCAGAAAACAATCCATAGGAAAACATATTCATATGAGCATTTCACGCACTGACTTTCTTATTTCCAATATGTAGTATGCGGTCGTGGTCCTATCGTGTAGCGCACGTCTTTTGATAGCGAGGTCCAAGTTTCGAGTATCAGAAGAAGCCAGACTGATGTCTTGTGTTTCGAATATGAAAGTAAAGAACCAAGTGTCCGTGTCATACGAGGCATCGATATACCAAAGACCCCCCATTGCACAGGATGAAAGTTTTGTAAACGTCTTTTTTTCTGACACATGAACTAGCTTGATTTTGCCTCTATATAACAGAAATTATTATGAAAGAGGCATAAAACACTGAAACATCCACAACGACAACAGCACATTGTTGTGTCTGTTATATTGTTATACCTTTACTTTTTATATTCTACACTCTCCTATAGTGTAAAAAAGTCAAACAACTCAGATGTAAGGTGTTGACCGGTCAACATTCCTTGTTGACTGATTTAACATGAAATCTTGCCCGCTTACGTCACAGTTTATTAATATTCGGTATTCCTGCCATCATCCGCACATTTCTAAGCTATTGCAATCCTCTATAGGAAGTATTATTATCCCCCCGTCAGCAAAGTTGTAGGGGGTATACTGGATTCCCCGTCTGTCTGTCCGTCCGTCCGTCCGTCTGTCAGTTTATTTCCGCACCATAACTCAAGTACCTGAGGGTCTACAATATTGATACTTCACACATGGGTTGCCCATGACTCAAGGAGGATCACTATTGATTTTGGGGTGAAAGGTCAAGGTCATATGGCTCTGTGCCTTGAAAATTGTTCCGTACCATAACCTAACCATAATTGCTACCACGGGGAATTAAGTCCCAGTAGGGCAGTTCTAGTTCCGCCTGCTCCCGGTCCTCGTATTCAAGTTTGAGCTTTCAGTGAAATCTCCAGTTTGGAGATGAATGATAGTATTTTACTGAAAACATTCGAACGAGGAAATAGCTGAAATCATCAGTTACAGAGATAGTATATATACCAAGGATGTGACATAACCCGAAAAGTGTCCAAGAATACCAAATGTTTTCTTCCGGTTTTCAAAAATTTATTTTACGCAGTACTATTTTTTACCTCTTATTTTTTGAACATTAAGAACAAGTAGCTGTTTATGTACGGCTCGGCACTACTCGACCTGAACGTCTCCTGTATCCAAACACAAACGTCTCATTTCAGACCATGTCCCATTGTCTTATCAGGGCATCTAAGTTTTCAACAAAGACACCTAATTTTACACATGCGCCGTATCATTTTCAATATTTTGGCACCTAATCTTATCTCTCCTCTCCACAACGAGGCCATGATACTATAAACATTTGGCGGAAATTGTGATAATGCTTCAGTGTGTGGTTTCGTATGATTACGTTCTGAAATGGACCTCCTTTGATGCAGAATTTAGTTTATTGTATATAACATACGTGACACTCTTCTCTTATGTACATTCAAAACTATACTCTTAAATGAATATATCAATCAAGAAATTATTAGATGGTCACAAAAGCAGATGATCAGAAATATATTATTACGGTACAATTTGAAAACATTTCTGAACATACTTTTTCCATTTATTTTAATGAAATGTAGTACTTATTGACGTTATATGACAATCTATTAGTTCTATTTATAATTTCAAGATACACATGTACATCTAATATGCCCCTGTCAATCACTTTAAATGATATACTTAAAATGTATGTATGTATGTATGTATGTATGTTTGTATGTATGTATGTATGTATGTATGTATGTATGTATGTATGTATGTATGTATGTATGTATGTATGTATGTATGTATGTATGTACGTACGTACGTACGTGCGTATGTACGTATGTATGTATGTATGTATGTATGTGTTCTTGTCTGCCTTTCCATTTGCACACAACAATCAATGCTTTTGTCTTTATTGACAAAGCGAACAACAATTTGCATTCAGCATTCTTTTTAACTTATCACGAGGAAGCCTTCACGGTTCACGACAAATATTTTTATCACGTTGATTACATAAAGCTCTACTTATGTCTGTTATGGCAAATACTTTGATTTTGTGGACAATCTTTACGCAACCATCTGTGCGTAAACGATTAGGTAAACTGAAGTTGTTTTTAGCCAACAAAAATTGGACATAAAAACAAAAAGGCAACTTTTCGATATGGTATCATATCTGTTTTTGTGTGTAACCATTAAATCCTAATGTTAAAGCCTATTTAATTCAGATATATTAAAAAAGAAGACATACAGTAATATTTTTGCTTAAAATGACATGGAGCATTTCGTATTATGGCATGTGCATTTGCAGCTTTGTGTATGATGACGTATTTCATGGTAAAGAGTTGAATGTTTTATCAATATTGCAAAATAAAAAATTTGATAAAGTAAGTAGATTCAATTATCACTTTCTTTTTCAATTCATTTTTGTTGGAGGAATACATTTTATCGGTATTGTTACAATTAACGTACATGCATTTCGTAGACAACATATTAGATAACTAACAATGATGTGTGCGACGGTGTCACACTAATCTTACTATCTTACTCAATGTATTCACTTGAATGCAAGTATGTTTCATTATACGGGAAAATCTTTTACGACGATTCATAATTGAAGCCTAATTTTAGCAATGATTTTATTTTTGATGTCAATGAAACACCTACGTGCTAGTCCGAATTATCAATTTAAAAAAAAAATATTGTTGGAATCAGCCGAAGCCCGAATACATTAAATGACTCAGAATAACTTGTTCAATTTGAAATTGTGGTTTTACAAGGTTTGAAAAACATAAATTATGTATTGCTTACGAAATATTTCGCTGTAACTTTAATTTAATTAATTTAATCGTTCGAAGCATTACCTAACTACATGTAATTACAAAGATATACTTATACCTTTGATACCATGGAAGTGTTTTTTAGTGTGACAAATTTCGGTTTTGTTATTGATATCCGTTTCTTCCCATCTTAACTACAATATAACTTGTTGGTTGGTTTTGTTGTTTAACGTCCACTCAAGAATCATATGACTTATAACTTACATGAGTACATCGAGACGCCCACGTATGCTGGAAAAAAATTATAGATTTGGCCTATGCACGGTGCCTATGGCCATTGAGCAGTGAGGGTTCTTTAACATGCAAAAATCTACTGTGACACGGGACCTGGGTTTTGACTGCCTCATCTTAAGGACCGTACGGATTAGAACCCTACACCTCATGGGTGAAACACAGCAAGGGATTGTTTGAAAGCCAATAGTTGTCAGGGAGACTAAACGTCATACCTTGCATGCATCATATCTCCTTATAGCTATCCCAATGAATAAATTTATAGTTGCCGAGGAAAGTCATTATCGATAAGTATTTCGGTATAATACATAATTTATTATCCTGGATTTATTTACCCGGGACAAGTCATATTCCTCACGGGTTTAGCCCTCGGGAAATATGATTTGCTTTGGTAAACAAATCCCTATGTCTCCCTACAATCAAGGCAATAATTGTATAAAATAATACCGTAATGGTGGCAGATCATATTTTAACTACAAAGATACAATACGATGGCCATTGTCTGTATTACTGGATCTTATTTCAATGTCAATTTAAGAGTAATTGTTATTATTTCATTGTGAATTACTAGTTGTAATAATTAAAACGAATAAGACAGAGGGCTCCCGATGGAGAGTTAGTATACAATGTATTCTCTGTAACAAGATAACAAGACTTTTTTTTATCACCGTGAATTAGATAATTACTAATAAATCACACAATGTTGTATGTGCCCGTTGTTTTCTAGAATCGTTCAATATTACTAGATTAGACTGTTTCGAGATTGACGACGAAAAAGCTTTGGTGGCGCATTTGTTTCGCAGACAATGAGAGTTTCAAGTTCTTAACTTTCACATAGTCAGACACACCCTTTCATTGGCCTGCTTAATTCAATGAAATATTATTGATCTCAGTTTCTCAGTTTTTTTTTATATCTAATTAGTACTCTGCGATTAGTTAAGATTTCTCATACCAAGCTTTAAGCGTCGATAATAAAGAATTTGGCAAAACTTTAACACACTTCAGTCAGATTCCTACGCCAGCGCCATCCATATACAGCACAAGAAAAATGATTTTTGAATATTTCTGCAATTACATATTTTAAAATTATTTCAAGTACTTTTTAGCTGAATGATAGCTACCTTTGTTACTGGTAAAGAGAAAAAGTAGAAACTACCTTTATAGAAAGATTTGCAACACTTGAGTAGTTGGCCCATGTAGCATAGATATGTGGATCAGGAGTAACATAGGTCTGATTCTTTGCTGAACAGAGTTGTCGAACTTCAATAAAAAGGTTATAGTTGAAGATACCAAGGGGACAAAATGAAAAATCCTAAAGCAGGAGAAAACATGGCCAAAACAAAAAGAGGTAATAACACAAACAGCAATACATACAACAACACGTGTAAAGTAGTAAAACAAAAAACAAAACTCCTTCAAAAATTGTTTTCATCCCAAGTTATTTTCGTATGGAGTTCTCGCACATGCTATTTTGCTCTGTTATTTTAACCCAATGTTATTCGCAGACAATGTTATTTTCATCTGTGTTATTTAGTCTAATGTTATTGTTACCCTGCTTTACTGAAAGCAGTATAGCCTTTTTAAAATTTCGCTAAAACACAAATTCGGTATAAAATGTTATCAACTGTTATTTTATTTTACTATAAATGCACTGTAGCATGATACATATATTTTCCCCTACGTTACCTAGGTTTACGAGATTCGGGTGATGCCAACAAGATAGCATCTTGAAAAAAATAGTGAACAGATATGCCGCAAAAAAGGGAGACTGTTCTAGATGAATCTTTACGTTTTCAATTTCACGATTCTCTGACATTTTTACAGATGTACAATGAATTTTGCCAATAAATTTATTAGTCAATCGTGTCAAGGTAACTTTTCATGGAAATTTATTAAGAAATAAATTTGCAAAAAGATGTGCTTGAGTACAATGTCCCTGAATGAGTGAGTAGGCTGTCCATAAATGTGTCAATGTGATTTTGAGTCTCCACAACACTTATTTTCAATTGAAGCATCATACAAATTCAAAGTCTTTTTTCTCTTTTATTTTTGGTTTTTAGCAATAATCTGTTTGCTATATCGCCCGGGCAACATAGAGGTGGTTGTCCATAATTCTTTTAACTTTTCGGCACAAAATTGTCTCTAGACTAAAAAAGATAATAAATGAATAAATAAATGAAAATAAAAATGGACCAAAAGAGGCTTGTTAAATGCCTCATTCATTTGATAAGCGTGACGATTTCAATTTTAACATCATAACCCCCCGTTCCTTAGTAGCAATATCTTTTCATCTCCTGCCTATGACGTTTTCAATTCACACCTTTTACGTTACGCAAGGACATGCTCCTCTCGTGAATATTTTAACCGGATAGCCAGACGATTCGTCATCACGTTACTCACACAGGGATACCTTGTTGGACGCTTGAAATTGTCACTACGAAAGTTTAATAGTCGATAACGGGAACTTTTTGAACAATATTTGGAACCCCTTTCAAGAATATTGGTTGATATTCTACAACACGACTTTTTGCAGTGACTAACTTTTGCTAATCATATAAAGATCACATGCCATTTTCAATCGAAATCGACAGTTTACCGAAATCGTTAAGATTCTGTGGAAAATTTGTGACAGGTGTTGCATGCCAACAGGGGACGCTGACTCCTTTTGGACGACACCTGGTCCCATTCTATTAGGGATTTACAAGAGTTTTCCACGTTGATACCATTATTACTCCTCTTCTTATCTTGTTTATCAAGTCTTTCCCTTTGAATATCCCTTAGTACTTCTGCAATTTTATTCGTATTTAATATTTATTTCGGAACAATCTATCAGACACGTTTTTGTTATAATGTCTTTGGGTTCTTTGACTGGGGGGGGGGGGGGGGGGGGGGGGGCTATCTGTGATTTTATTAGTTTTTTCGCATTTACCCATTTCGGTATGTAGGGCGATTATCTATTAACGCTATGTGGCTGTTTACACATTGCCATTGCAAAAAAACCTTAGTAGGTGTGGGTTCGATGACTTTAATTAAGTAAGGATATTGCTCATAATTTATTATTTTTCTGTGTTAAATACGTTTTTCGGAATTTAGATTTTTAACCACTAGGATTAATTCATGTGCCACGTAATACTCGATAACGTGTGCGCGGGAACATTGTTTCGAGAAGCGTTTGAATGGCGCTGGAAGGCGATATCCCGAGCTTACGTCATTTTAGCGTGAACATTACATAGAGTTACATTCCGTCACCATTTGATATACTAGTGCCGCAAAAACTTTATAGAGTTTCACGTGGTACACGTAAAAGTTCCATTAAAACATCAAGGCTGTCAAGGCCAACTCTTCCATATTTGGAGGCATATGTCGTCTTTGCGTTCATACGTAAGAAAAGATTGCATCATGGCGGCGATGGTGATGAATTGATTTTTATACTTGAAGATAATGAATTTCAACGTTTTCGTGGTGTTGACAAGTAGATAGATTCTTTGGTAACGTTCAAATTAGAAATATTTTAGTGACAGTACTGATATAGCGGGTTATCTCCTCACTAAGACTGTCCCATCTTCCTTGTCGACTTCGCTAGCTAATACGTCTTCACGCAGAACAGTTCTACAATGGGATTATCTGCAAATATTCATTACATTATTCTGTACCATGTTTGTATTTGTAATCGTTATTTCCGTAATGATTTCTCTAGTGTTTTTCTTTTCATATTGCCATTCCACTGCTTTTCATTTTCATTATCATATTTTAATTATCACAATTTCTACATTAAATTTCGTTTTATTTTTTCAGTCATTAAGGTTTCTACCAAATAATCGAGGTCACAATGAAAATTCATTTTAAATTTAATATTCATATCAATGTCATAAAGGTTGTTGTAATTCCGTGATTAACGAGTCCGCCTTCTGATCATGACTTTGTATGTTCAGATCCGCCCAGTGGAGGCGGCTTGCATTTCCTGATAATTAAACGGAAGGTCTTGTGTAATAACAGTTGTCCGTGTCACTTCTTAATTGCCGTAAGTGCCTACAAGGGTAATTTTGAAGCTGTTCACCAGCATGCGATGACGTCACCGTGTAAGTGAAAGGTTCTTGAGTGTGACGTTTAACATACACAATAAAAATATTATCATAACAGTGATAATGATGACATTTACTATTACTGATTTTGTTACGTCATGTAACAAAACTATAACGCATGCATGTAATGAAAATACAACTACTACTAACGATGACGATGATCATCATAACAATAATTTTAATGATAATTTGTTCTTTTCTCATTATTATTATTATTGTTATTTCTATTATAATTATCTTTCATCATCATCATCATCATCATCGTCACAAAAAGCATCATCATCATCATCATCTTCATCATCATCATCACCATCACCATCACCATCACCATCACCATCACCATCACCATCATCATGACATACTGCGAGAAAGTGCATTTTCTGAAGCTCTCAATTTTCCCGCTCCGTTATTTTTATTTTCTACCATAAAGGATCTATGATTGGTTGATTGGCTAAAATAAATAAAAACCGCACGGTTACAAGCATCAGTCCGTTTAGGGAAAAACTTGGGTTGATGAATCATAAGTATGAACAATGCTTTAAGGGTATAAAAAACATTTACACACCTGCATCAAAATAATTCAACGTTAGAGATAACAATCGGAGAAGTATCTGTGTATATTTGGAGTTGTAATGGTATGGCTTCATTATCATGATGAGCTAATGTGTAGGAAGGGCTGCATGTTCTCTATAAGTTTCCTTTTCTTTGTATATTTTAAAAGAATATATCTAATTATTTGAAAAAGCAATTAGATGAATTAAAAAGTCATGTAAACAACGCTTTCCTGCTAGTACATTATTTCCATGTCATTTTTATTTTCCCAAAGATATAGTTTGATGCCATAACCAAGAATACTATCTGTTTTCAACGATTGCGTTATGTATGATTTTGGTAAGGAATAAAATCTGAAAACTTATATCAGCAGAAAAATACTCGAGCACGGTATTTTTTCCAGTTGACATTGGACATATGCCCATGCTAATATTAAAATCCCTTCGACAGCCTTGTGTGAGGGATCCGTTCAGGTAAATTAATTTTAGATGTACATATACAACTTTTAATTAAAGATACACATGGTACATAATTTAAGATGTACATTTTCCAAATTTTGAGAAACTATTTCCTTTTCTACAAACCAATTTGACAAGAAAGGAAAATAACATTTTCGTGTTGTAAGCTAAAAATGAAGCATAAAACCAAGTGAGATACATTTATTGCTTTGAATAGAATAATCGAACTTCTGGTTAAATAGCTTCAAATATCTACTGGCTATAATATCAAGTATCGCCAATTTCAATAGAGAACAAATGTATAAATGAAGAGAAATCAGATGATTGTTTCAACAAGACAATGTAATATATAAAATGTTTATATCCCCTCCAATGCACAATATGATTTCCCTGTAGTGTTGCATTTTTTGCGCCGGACTTTTTCCCCCAATGATGCTTGTACGTTAATGTTGCTGATGGTTTGTGTCAGCCAGCCTCTGCAATCAGAAAATTCTAATTGTGGAAGAAAATCATTAAACAACATTAGATATCCTAAGATAATGAATATACTTTTCAGTGAAAATTGCGAAATCCATTCAGTGTCATACACAGAGCTATATATGTCTCAATAAATCAACAAGTGATCTCCGCCATACTTCCTATACTTAAGAATACCCAGATTAACCAACAACACACAGTCGGAACACCACTTCTAAATGTGACATATCGTTACATTTCCAGTCCAGCATTTTATAGTTCCCAAATGACATTTTGCCAAATTATACCTAATACCCAGAGATTCATTCCTCCATTATCTTCTCACGTTTCAAAAAAGATGGCGCAATAACGGAAGGATTTTCAAAAGGGGGAAACACTTTCAGTCTGTAGACGGGGTGAGTTTATTGCACTTTGGCACGCTCATTTCTTCTATATTAGCTAGCATGTACGTGCGTAAGCTGTAATGTGATATATATTTTGCTTTCTAATGAAAGACATTTGCCAAAACTTCGCGACGACACTTACCAGTTGATGACTTTATAGACGCAATTAAAACTAAAGTACTTATTTCTAAACGGAAAATGGCCAGGTCATTACCAAGCTTAATCGAGATTTTCAAAGAAATAAAATGAATTTTATTTGTGATTGCTGCAATTCATATAGGGTTTTAAGTCCTTTGTACAGAGACCAGGATAATAAATAAAGACTGGATCTGTACTTAAGAACTGTTCAGTTTTTAAATTTTTGTAGTTTTGTTTTTTACTTTTATCAATAAACTTGTAAATATATATAAAAATACACACACACACACACACACACACACACACACACACACACA
>JACSZP010006649.1:0-10043 GCA_016161895.1 Pinna nobilis | reverse complement strand
GTCGGAGTCCTACATTTCTGGAGATTTTATCCCTTTACAATCTCTTTCGAACAATTAATCAAGAAGTCTGTCAAGCACACAGAAAAACCATTTAATGCGAGCATCACACACTAATGCTATAATATCCACTTGTCTTACATCCACCTAACCCCCGTTTCATGCTAAAGGAACTCCTTTCAATGACCAGGGCCTGGCACCACATAACTTAAAAATAAATCCAGAATTCTGATTGGCCAAGAAGCTGGACTTCAGAAAATTATCCCACTTAAGTAATTTTTATGTTGAATGATACCAAGCCCAAACATTCAGTGAAATTTAAAAAAGAAACAAAAAAAAAAAAAAAAAAAAGATGACCAGCTATCTTATACATATCCTGCATCATCAACTGAAGCACAATGTCATTTTAGAATCTCAAAAGATTCAGCACTCTTGATGCCTGTCAAAGGACAATGCTTACAACATGAAACAGATACCTAACTTCCGCTTAGAACTATGCCATAAAAAAAACAGCATCTAACTTGAGACGTGACTTATTGTATACCAAACCACTTTGTGATAATTTTCACTACCTTTGAAACAATTCTGTCATCCATTTGTATTGAACTAATAAAAAAACTAACTTTATACTTTGGGTATCTTCGAGAAAATTATTGAAAAATCATGCCAATATCTCGAGGAAAATGAATCAAAAGAAAAAACATGACCACAACACAAGTAACATAAACACACAAGACTATAAAACGAATTACTTGATTCCCTGATTAACATGAGCTAAAGACAAAAATGATTTCTGAGTTTTAGGGTATCAATGGTCAAATTAACATTTGATATCATCAACTTTTCAGTTTTTTTTTTACCAATGTTCCATTTGACCTGACAAGACCATGACCACAAATGTAATATCAGTGGAAGATGTAGCTATGGCGACAGAAAATGATTAGGCTTAATGAAAACGCATGCTATATCATAATTAGTTTACACAGATATTTGAAGCACGTGGCATACAATGCATGTATACATTATTAATTATACATCTTTAAAACATTCCTCTTCATTCAGCATATGCACAAAATAGCGTGGTTTTGATTATTATACTAGGAATACAAGGCAAAATTGAAGTGGGTTTGTTCAAATTTCTATGAATCTTTGATTCAACGTAGTGAGAATCAACACAAAGGGACTACAATGTATGTGAATTTACTTCCATGGAAAGCACACTGAGTTTACACACATATATTGATACGGACATTAATATCATTGATACCTATATAAATATGGTTACATTTGTATGTACATGTACATTGTTGACTTGGAAGATTGATCTACAAATACCTATACTTAAAAGCTGGTCAGTGAATATATGTTGATAAAATACAATATATTTTCAGCATCAGAATTCACTACATACATATGTAAATAGATAAATAGTAATTCTTTTCGGGGGTTTTATTCCTTTTTGTATTAGCACTGAATGTGCTTTAAGCCGATTCGTTATAGACCGACTGTACTGTAGTTTGACTTTAACTGACGAAAAGGAAATTATGGTATTGTAGACCTAAAAATGCCCATACATATTCATATCTGCATTACATGATGAACAGTGTACTACAACATGTGACAAATTGCATATTTGTAAAAGCTACATTAACAGGGCAGAATTAGTTATAGATGAAATTTTGGACAATAAGCCAAAGATGATCTATATAGAAGACGAGAGAAGGTGGGATCAAAACTTGCACTTTCATGAAGTAATAGTTACAGTTAGCTGAATAGCGCTATGGAAATGAGCAATCTAATATGAAATTTTGATATAAAGTATTAACAAAAGTAGATAAAACGATGAGTCATGTGCAATGGTTTATGTGCAATGGCTCATGTGCAAGGCCTTGGGGCACAATGCCATAAAGAGGCCCCGGGTCATAACTCTCCCCAAAAAATTCTTAGAGTTGCTCAGAAAAGCAATCTTTTTTAATACATCCAGTATTCGAGAATGCTTATTTAATATACAGGACATACTGCAAGATGTATTTGGAAAACATTAACTCAAGTGCCCTCATTATTTCTAATCCATGAAAATGTTGAGACTTATTTTATCAGAGAAATAAACAGAATCAAAGAACCATTTTAATATTGAAAAGAGAAAAACTCAACCCAAAATAGAATGATCAGTGTTGGGCACCATAAAACTTGAAAATTGACTTAAGTCTGAGAATCCAGTCTCTCGGCCAATCAGAATTCAGGACGAGCTGGATTTGAGAATCTTTTCAGACTTAAGTAAACTCAGAAGTTTTATGGTCTCCAGCCCTGATATATCCTGATATTGTTTATGTGTACTTCTCGGTATACCTATTGAGTTTTTAAAGCCTTTATGAATTTTGTGTACCAGTCCTCTTGATAAGAATCTTTCATCTATGCACAACAAAGTGGAAGAAAAGACCCGATTGTCCTGATAAGTGCCTACTTGAGATACTGATAAGTTCAAAACAGAGATACTTGATGATACTTGATACGACTAAAAAGGTGCTAACCCTTTAAACCCTAAATATCAAAAATGTTCTCATTTCCACTGACTACAGTGCCAAAGGAGTTTATCTGTTGAATGCTAAGAAATTATTTGGACCACACAAAATCACTTGATGATAAGAGACAACCTTGAAAAAAATGCCCAAATGAGAAACTTCTTCAAACTGTTACTACTCACATGAATCAAAGCAAAAATAATTGAACAAAACCCTAGTTTGTCAGCATATCAAAAATGTACAGTAAAAGATGATGCAATCTATGTGGGTAACCCATTATTACCTACAAGGATTTGCCCTGACCTACGGTCTGGATTTCAACAACTAGTATACAAACTGACTTGATATTGTTCTGGTCAGTGCATCTATTTAAAGAATAAAGACAATTTTTTTTACATGAATAATGAAAAATACCGTCTGTCATTCTGAGTACAGATGCTTAATTTGATATATATTTTTAGACAGTACTAACGAAAAAGACCTTGAGTTCATTGCTCAAGATTTCAATTCTTTGATTTATTTTAGTTTTTTTTTATTTTACCTTCGAGAAACGCAGAGCATTACAAAATTTTGAATTATAAATTGCGAAAACAATGCTGAAATACAGTAAACAATTAATTTACGTATAATGTAATTTAGAAAATGGAGAAAAGAGTTGAGCGTGGTATGGAGTTGTGAGGAATTTTTTGGTGACATGATACAAAAAATCACCATTAATAATTGGTCAGAAAGAGATACCATTTGAAAAAACTTTAATCTACATCCAGCAGCATTTCTGAAATCGGATTTAAAAATATGACACACTAGCCACTGACCAATATACATTTCACTGAATTGCTGCTGATGACACAACAAATTACACAAAACCAAACCATGTATTTGGTGCTCAGATGTATCTGAATTGAATCACTGGTCATTTCACACACAGATTCAGAATACTTCAATACATATCGGTGACTTTTTTTTTGTAATCTACCTGAGACTTAACTTTGCATAATTGGTTTACGAATCTCACACTATCAAAGTCACCGCACGTTGCTGTTCTGACCAGTCGTTTATTCCTTCTGCTAGTTGTTACTCATGCTTGTTATAGCGAAATTGAATCAACATTTAAATCTCCTAAGATGAAAATAAAATCGTCAAAAAACCACCGTAAAGTTCTATTCAGTGAAGGAGGTATAAATGTGCAGATATATGCTCTTCAGTCAGAGAAGTTACTAAAGTACTGTAATGCATGCTGATAGAACAGTTGCTACGACAATCACAAGATAAGCTGGGAGTAGTGTAGATCCGTCCGACAGAAAACCTGTGTCTGAAAAGCAAACAAAAAGAAACCAAATCAATGTAGGAGCACTAACACATATCACAAAAGCTATATATACAAATATATACACATATTCAGTTCACTGTACAAAAGATCAAATTCTGGTTTATATAAACTTACTGGAATTAACATATGTGGGAATATACAAAACTGACAATTCATAACTTCGGGGAATGGATATAATATCAAAAATTGAAAATTCGTAACATACAGGGCCAAGAGATAGGCTGTATATTCTCAACAAAAAGCTAACAACTTTACACCAAGTTTTCAACTCTTTTAGAAAATTGTGACCAACTTGACTAGTTTAGACAAAATTAAAGTGTGTAGCTAATGAACCTCTCAATTTGAATATTCAGCATTGCCGAGATAAACCATAGCAAATGAAAAGCTTGCAAAATGAAGGTCCAGGGGTACCAAGCTAAAATTAGAAGGGGCACTGTGCCTACACTGATATTCATCACTTGAAAATGATTTTTGAAATATAAAGGTTTCAGCAGACTGGGGATAAAAGAAGATACCATACTTAACCCTTTCAACCCCATATATCATAATGGTATGCTCTTTTCTAATGTCTTAGACTAGTCCATTATGGTCTTTCATGTTGAAAGAGTTAACCTTTCATTCTCAACTGCTGGACTGGCCACCTGCCAGCAATCATTAGATAAAGTGAGGAAAATTGTGTGTACTTTTTCAGTTTATTTCCTGTTTCTTTCAAGAATCTTTCAATTACACAAAGATGTACATGAACACACCCTGAAATACTGTCCAAGGGCTTCAAATATACATTGGTCTACACTCAGCACTTCAAGTCATTTAGCATTAACCCTTTCAACAACACAGACCATGATGGACTAGTCTAAAACAAAAGAAAAGAATGTACCATTTTGATACTTGGGGTTGAAAGGGTTAAAAAATCTTTAACTCAACAACAACATCTAGGAGAAAGTTGTATTTTTAAGATCCAAACTGAAGGAAGTACAACTTTCACTTTCAGTATGTACATGTAGACATTGCAGCATAGTAATTCTACGAGTCAAGTGCCCAAAGTAAAGAGTGGCAAGAAATCTTCAGAAGAAAATAAAGTTGGTTTGTTGAATTGTTGTCTAACGTCCCACTCAAGAATCTTTCACGTAAATGGACACATCATTGTATGCCAGTGAAAGGTGACAAATTTTGCCTGTGGACGGCACTGTAGAGCAGAGAGGGTTCTTTAGCATGCCAACGCCTACTGCGACACAGGACCTCGATTTTTACTGTCTCATCTGAAAGAGAGGGACAGCCCATGGTAGCGTTGATTGGGCTTGTAGCCTGCACCTCACTATCAGAAGTCAAGCACACTAACCACTAGGCCACAGCAGATCTTCTGAAGAACACTGCACTATTGGACCAAGATGGCTCTTGAAACTATAGAGTTTTCAACTACAATGATCCAATGCCATTAAGGGGGTAGTACTACTGCAATCTTCAGAAACAAAAGCTCAGTCACAGTTAGAAAAAAAAAAGAACACAAAGTAACAATCACTCACAAATCCAGCCAAGTTTGACAAAAACTGACAAAACTAAACTAATAGCACATAACCCACAAAAACTCAAACTAGGTTTGGCGAAACTGAAATTTCTTTTACACAGAGAATGCAATTGGGCATGCCTGCACTTTCATGTAACACAATTTCTCAAACGAGTATTCATATTTTCAGGAGAAATGATGTTCAGATTTTTTTCTGAATCAATTTCATTTATAACTTCAGAAAATGTGTACCAGTGAACTGAATTAAGCAACAATAAGCAACAGTGAAACATCAACATCAAATTATGATTTACACTTGGTATATATATATTTGGTAAAGAATATCTGATCTTAAGATATGTGATGAGTCCATCGCTATTTCTAGGTGGTGTGAGTAGTTGATCCCGAATTTATTGATACACTGTAACTTGTAATTAATTACAATGTCGACTTTCCACATAAACAACAAGCAAAATCATATTTATAAATATTGTACTCATCATCGACAGATGACCTAATTTGGTTGGTTTTCAATGAATTTGTTGTTGTTGTTGCGTTGTTGTTTAACGTCCCACTCAAGAATATTTCACTCATATGGAGACGTCACCATGTGTCGGTGAAGGGTGACAAATTTTGCCTGTGCTCGGCACTGCTTGCCATAGAGCAGGGAGGGTTCTGTAACATGCCAACACCTACTGTGACACGGGACCTCGGTTTTCACTGTCTCAACCGAAAGACAGGGACGGCCAAGCGCAGAGTGGCGCTGTGGGAATCGAATCGTGGACCCCATGGCTGGAAGTCGAACACGCTAACCACTCAGCCATGGAGCCCCTTTCAATGAATTTCCAAACGTTTTTGTTACAATTGTTGTTGTAATTAAATAATTATTGGAAATCTAATGAAAACAAGGCTCAATCATTACTTCTGTAGGGTTGATCATACTGTCATTGTTTTATTGTCCTATGGTCCTTTTTAAAATCTTTCACCCAAACATATATGCAATCTAATTAAAACGCGACCTCCAATATGTTCCTCTTTTGAAGATCTAATGAAACCCCATTGAAAGGGCAAATCCCATGACCTTTGCAAAGAACCAATCAAATTTCTGCCTACAGAAATCCAAAGTACAACTTTGGTGTGTTCAATGTCATAGCCACTACAAGCCGATGTGTGTAGCTGACAATATTCAATGAAGGGCAATGTAATAGACGCATTCAATGTTGAATGACATCAGCTACATGCATCTCCTCACCAAAAGTGTTTATTAACAAGCACTGTGATTGGTCAATAAAACATATGTATATGCATGCTAAGGTCACAATCTTGGGGTCATGGGAATTGCCCTATCAACAGGATTTCATTAGATCTTCAAACGAGGAGCATATTGGCGATTGCATTTTGATTAAATTGACATATATGGGGACATTGCTAAATATCTGTCTTCAAATTTTAGCCTTGGCCTTATCATCCTTACAACATGCAACTTTTGCTTTAAATCCCAATCATTTGGAAACACACAGTCGTTAAGTATGCTTACAACTGCAGCCCAAATTTGAGTACTGGGCCTACAGCATACCAGGCAACACTCTTACTACTACGCTACCATGACAGTCAATGTTTTTACATGTAAAAGATGAGCACAATATGATCACAGGTCTTCATCTCATCCTGCTGGTTCTTATTCTAATGAACAATTTAATATTCTTGTTATTTTTGCTCAAGGAGTTTCGGTTCCCTCATGTCATAAATGAGTTCTTTGAATGCTGGTGAAGGATTTGATATTAAGGCCATCAGTACGGTCGTGAGAATTCTTGATTGTGCTGCCACCTACTGTAACAAGGATGCTCGTCTTATCTGACTGACAGGGAAAGCCAGCTGTCATTGCCAGGATTTGAACCGAAGACCTTCCACATGAAGATTAATGCTCAAGCACAGAGCCAGCTCGAATATACCTAAGATAGAGGGCAGATCTCTTGAAACAGGGAAATGGGGGGAGGGGGCTCAGTAAGGTCAATGTGGTAATCATGTACAAATTTTGTAAACAACGTAAATAATATGGAAAAAATGTAACATCAATAACACTAAGAACAGTTTTAACTTAACATACATATTAACCAAGGATAAATCAAATAGATGTATGACATTCCACTGCAAAGAATTGCTGCTGTAGCAAGAACAAACAGACTTAAATAAAAAGAAACGACAAAAATCATAATTGTACTACATATACTAAAATGATACAATATACAAATGCACAAACATTTAATAAGTAAAGAACAGTCATTTTCACATAGAATATCACATTTTGTTCATGAATTTCATTTTAATGATTCTTCATTTGGTGCCCAGTTATGGCTGGGGACCAGTTCTGTTGAGCTAAATCAGCTAGTGGTTTCATTAAAATACATATTTCTGCTACGACAATAATTCTTCCGATTTTTCACCATTTTAAATTCTTCAGAAAAGTGTTTCAAACAATTAATTTCATTTGCTTCATAACTGAAACAAAATTGCCATATACAGTGTATGTCAGAAACAGTCATTGCGACAAACTATGCTTATCCATAATTTCTTTTGAAGCATCTTCAGTATCTCAAAGTTCGGTGTATTACATGTAGGTCTCCGTAATTCTATCAATGTGTTGATATCAAAGTGAAATAGGATAAGATTCTTTAGAAAATGACTGTCAATGTTGCTCAGTTAAATGTTGACATGGTCCTCATGCAAAAATTACATTTACTAAATATCTATTGCATCTTTTCTCAGAATATATAATCAACAGATATTGAGAAATTTGGAGGGGTGAAACACTTTGAGAGCCCAACTTACCTTTAGTTTTTGATAGTAAACAAAGATTAAGATTATAATCTAACCTGAACTGATGTCATGACCTTGATCATGGTATCCGTTTGAAACTTCAACTTAAGAATTTACTTAAGTCTGAGAATTAAATCAACTCCAGCTAACATTGAATTCTGATTTGACTAAAGGTGGAGGCGAGAAAATTCTCAAATTTTAAGTTTCATTTTGCATAGCCCTCGCTTGATATGACCTGCCACCACTCATATTAAAATAGTCCATCAAGAGTCAGTCTTTTGGTCATACTTCTGCCAGTCCAATCTCAACCCTCACATAGGGACCATGTCAAAAGTCAGATTATTTGTCACTACTCTTCGCTAGTCCAACCTTCATTGGGAGATAGGCCTTGATAATCAGAATAAAATAGCCCAGTAGCTCAGATGATTTTCATCACATGGTTCAACTGTACCGGTACTTTGAATTTGACATCAAAACACTTGTCATTCTACTTTATATTGATTATGTAATATTAATAACTAACATTTACTAAGCCTGTATTACTTTCTTCGGATAGTTGGATAGTCATTTAGCCAAGATATACATGCATGAGTTTAACTTTAAGTGAGAAATTTTTTTTAATTTTTGTATTACAGATGACACCTCTGTTTTGATGGATGAGTAAAAAAGATCAGAGTTATCTCTACTCATGATATACATGTATATACCTACATCTGGTGGGCCTAGTATTCAATTAACATCAAAGTTGATCTGAAAGATTACTGTCATTTCTATTATCAAAAAAAAAATTTACTTGAAAGATGCCATTTATTGTATCTTGGGTATGGAACTACTTAACACTGGATACAGTGTAGAGATGAATAGGATTTCTGAGATTTGATATTCACATTAACACCATCTTGTATCACTTGTGACCATGACATAGGGAGACATTCTCTCTTTGTCAATATTAGCATTGTTGTTTAACATCCCACTGAAGAATATTTCACTCATATGGAGATGTCACTATGTTAGGGTGAAGGGTGACAAATTTTGCCTATGCTCCGCATTCATGGGTTCTTTAACATGACAACACCTGCTGTGACATGGGACCTCGGTTTTGACTATCTCATCCAAAAGACAGGGATGGCCACCCACAGTGTGGCGCTGCACGAATTCGAACCCTGGACTCTTCGATTTGAAGTCAAACAAGATAAACACTTAGCCGCAGCGATATTAGGAATGAATGGACTGGGAAATTGTTTACTAAACTAGACATATTTCAATAGCTAGCTCCCGGTTTCTTGAATAAATTCATCTCTTCATTCTTTTATAATCAACTAGTTGCTACTGACCCTGGGGATCAACTTATTCTAATCACCTTACACAATGCAGTCAGATGTGTTTTCATGGGAAGATAAGCAAGCATATTTGAGCAGTGAATGTATAAATCTTAGAAATATTGGAATCAAAAGTCAAGAAACTTGGAAAATGCAAAACTTGCATGCAAATATAGAATAATATTTAAATCTGAAACATGCAAATGCAAACAAAATTTGAAACAACATGATGCAGTCCATAATATGATTAGATTGCTCAACATTTCTAGTATTAACCCTTTCAACCCTACGTATCAGAATGGTATGCTCTTTTCTATTGTNNCTATTGTCTGGATCAGTCTATTTCGGTCTGTGGTGTTGAAAGGGTTAAGTAGAAACCTATAATTCATTCAAAAATATATCTTTATCAAATAATTGACACAATTCAATTTATTAACCCATTCACCCCTAAATACACATTTGGATTTACCTAAATCATTGATGTAAGGAACAGTCCATTAGATTTCAGGGGCTAAGGAGTTAAACATCTAAATTCAAAAGCTTCCTAATTTAAA
>JACSZP010006636.1:0-16804 GCA_016161895.1 Pinna nobilis | reverse complement strand
GAAGGAAAATGCCTGGACCAAATGATTTCGCCGGTATGGATAAGAATCCAACATCCATTCAACAAAGGCCGGTTTATACAAATTACACTGTACATCATCATGGCAGCACCAGTTGTATGATGCTATTTTGATGGATCCATGGGATTATTCCTCACCCCTTATCATATAAATCTTTTATTTCTAAAACAGTCAAGATTTCCATCCCTAAAAACATTATATTTCCTGCCTAATCTTAAGATAAGATATGTTGAATGGTTATACTTTTGGAGGTCCTCTGATTCTTACAATGGTTATACTTTTGGAGGTCCTCTGATTCTTACAATGGTTATACTTTTGGAGGTCCTCTGATTCTTACAATGTTTATACTTTTGGAGGTCCTCTGATTCTTACAATGGTTATACTTTTGGAGGTCCTCTGATTCTTACAATGGTTATACTTTTGGAGGTCCTCTGATTCTTACAATGGTAATACTTTTGGAGGTCCTCTGATTCTTACAATGGTTATACTTTTTGGAGGTCCTCTGATTCTTACAATGGTTATACTTTTGGAGGTCCTCTGATTCTTACAATGGTTATACTTTTGGAGGTCCTCTGATTCTTACAGTGGTTATACATTTGCAGGTCCTCTGATTCTTTACCCAGCCTTTATTTCAGAGATCTTCAATTAGTTAAATATCAGTTGAAATCCCGTTTTTATAGCATATATTTTCTGAATTTTCATGTCAATAAGGCTGTATGATGATATTTTGGGAGATCCCTAACTACCCACCCCTTATGATAAACATGTAGGCCTTAATCTTTTATAATTTTTAGCCCATATGAGATTCCCACCTCTAAGCCATATACCATATATTCTGTATTATACGCCCCGGGGCGTTACATTTTCCAAGAATAGTAAATATCGCAACAATGTCTCTCGAAGCACACGGAAATTTGACCAAGTTTTAGGTATGCACCAACACAAAAATGCAGATCCCGACTTGGGTCATTTGCATTAATCTTTATCAAATTTGTCAAAGTTTTCTTTGATTGAAATAAAATACTGATGTACAAATCATTTCTCCCAGTTGGCTTATTGGTAAATTAAGCTCATACATGCTTTCTGTCCATAACATAACTGCAGGAGTCTGTGTGTTAACCATGTGGGCTCCTTGTTGACAGCATTGTTCAACAACATTACATGTGGATCCCAACAAAATAATCATTTGCAAAATAAGATGATGGCATGCAATTTTATTTTGAGTGATTCTATTTGGATGACCAAGATATTTCTGTAATCTAAATGATAAAGTTCTGAATATTTAACTTGATTACTTTAATCATATAAAGATCTTCTCTGTACAAAATGTATAAGTTATTACCGTAAATGGTGTAATGTTACGTTACCCTACAGTGACTTGTGTACGTGGTATTAGNNGTATTAGAGTTATTTCTTCAGTGCAACTAGATGATGTGAATATTGATTGATTAAGTTAAGTGTTGCACATTCTTTAAGAAACTGGTGTTATCTTGAAAATGTTGTTTCTTTATATGGTTAGCACATTTCTGATTTGTAAAAAAGGGGGGGCTTCAATTAGAGAGGGGGCATCTAATAAAGAATATACAGTATTTTCATAATAATCATTATAAGATAAGTGAAATGGCTATTTTTTGGGGTCCCTGGTTTCTTTTCCAATACCCTATTTCAAAAATCTTTCAATTATCTCGGAGAAATTATTGATATCCCCACACCTTAGCCAATTTATATTGTTTTACTCAGCATGCATTGGAAGAAAAGTTGAATTGTTATACAGTCAAATCCTGGAAACTCAAATGTCTATCTCTTGAAGTTTTTGATCTCTGAAAGTAAAGCCACAATTTAGTTCTGTTTGGAAGTCAAATTTCGGACTTTGTCAATACACCTTATCAGATCATGGTTTACAAATACTTTCTTGAGAAAAAGTTACTGTAATTCAATTTTTGAAATTTTAATGAATTTTTTTAACTTCAAGAAATGACGAGGGGGGGATGTTTTTTCACATTTGCGGCTTCTGTTTCTTAACCAATGCAGGGATTTTTATGAAACTTAGTACTCATAGTCCCATACAAGTGTTGTTGTTTTTCAGTTGGACCCACCCAGGGAGCGAAATGGGGCGGGGCCAAATAGGTCTGGGCAGGTACCCCCCTTTGAGAAACTTATTCTTCAGAAGGGCTGCATAGAATGAAAAACAGAATGCCTCTGAGTGATCTAGAAGGATGTGTGAAGAAGTGTTGTTGTTTTTGGCTCCATTCGGAAATCAAATGTTTGACACGTTTTTGACGTTTTCTTGGACATTGTCATTTTTTTACCATTTTCAGCCAATGTTATCAAAGGTTTGCTTTATCTTATGCTTTAAATATTATTTGATTTAGGTTTGCTAATAGTTTCTTGAGAAAAAATTGCTGAAATTTAATATTTTAATTTTTCATGATTTTTTTTTAAAATCAAATATTGAAGTGAGAGATTTTTTTCATTTGTTCCACTGCTTCTTTAGAACCAATACAGGGATTATGATGAAACTTTGTAGGGTTGAAGTACAAGCACTCATGGTCCCCTATAAGTATTGTTGTTTTGGTCAGATCCACCCAGGGATGGAAAAGGAGTGGCGTCAAATAGGTCATAGAGATACCCTCCTGTGTGAAACTTTTTCAGAAGGGCTGCATAGAAAGAAACATTGAATACATCTGAGTGAACAAAAGGATGTGTGAAGAGGTGTTTTTGTTTTTTGTTCCATTTGGAAATCAGTTTCCAATGTGTTTTTGATAGTTTGTTTTGTTTTTGTTTTTTAGTTTTCTTTTGTTTTTTAACTTATTTTGACATTTCAGCTACAAGTCTAACCTGTTTTAAGAGACCGCCCACGGAGCAAAAAAGGGTCACACATGACAGGTAGTCTCTTAGTTCAGGTGATTTATATAGGAAAAAAATTTGGGAAACACTCATTTCGGTCACAATAAGACAGGTTTTCCTTTAATTCAGTGGGTTGCTAGGGCAGGTTAGACTGTAATGTGTTTGATCTCTCTTCATACTCATATCGCTCAGATTAGCGATGTAGGCTCATTCGGGCCTCTTGTTTGGTCTTTATGTTTGTAAACTTTGAACCATGACCATAACTTTGGAAAACTAAGGCATAGGTGCAAATGTTTTGGTCTTAAGACCTTGACTTCTGTATTGTATTGTATTGTATTGTTGTTTAACGTCCCACTCAAGAATATTTCACTCATATGGAGAAGTCACCATGTGCCAGTGAAGGGCGACAAATTTTGCCTATGCTTGGCACTGCTGGCCGTAGAGCAGGGAGGGTTCTTTACATGCCAACAACTTCTGTGACACGGGACCTCGGTTTTTACTGTCTCATCCAAAAGACAGGGACGGCCAACCATAGAGGGATGCTGCGGGAATCTAACCCTGGACCCTTCGATTTGAAGTCAAACACTAACCACACTAACCACTCAGCCATGGACTTTGACTGTAATACTATGAAATGCATAGTAGATTATTCTGTCCTGTGAGCAATAGTGATTCAGAAATACATTTATTTGTATATTTGCAACACAAAACAGAAGCTGGAATGAAAATGATAACTCTGTATGACAATTAATTATGACTTTTATGTATGACAAATTACAATGCATTATCTGCACATGCCTGGATCCAGGATTCAGGGATGGGGGAGGCGAAATTTTCTAGGGGAGGTAGAACTTGTGTCAAGAAAAAATAACCTTGTAAAAACAATCCTCTAAGCATTGATGGCCAATAATTGTATAAGCTTTGGCAATTCCAGGGGATCCAGATCTGTGCATGCTTTATGTTGTATTTGTATATCATTTTTAGGTCACCTGAGCTTTACTCAAAGTTACCTAATGCAGTCGCTTTATGTCCATCACCGTCTGTTAATTTTTAGGTCACCTGAGCAAACTGCCATTCGTTCCCGTCCGTCATTGTCCGCTGTGTGTGTTGTGCGTAAACTTTTAACATTTTTGACTTCCTCTCAGAAACCAGTGGACCAATTTCACCCAAATTTGCCATGGATCAACATTGGGTGATGCAGACTCAAGTTTGTTCAAGCCATCTCCCTGGATCCAAATAAGGCCCCACCCAGGGGCCAAAAAGGTTCAACTTTAAACAATCTTTTTCTTTGAAAGTTCAAGGTCAAATCTGCTGATTTCTGGAATATAGCATCCTTATGGGGTATAGATTCAAGTTTGTTCAAGAGAAGGTTCTGGGGTCATTTTTGGCCCTTCCCTGGGGTTAAACATTTTCCATAGTGTTAATATAGGATTTCACATTTTAGGTTTCTTCTCAGGAACCAGTGGGCCAATTTCAATCAAATTTGCCAGGGATCAACATTGGGTGATACAGACTGCAGGAGAACCAAAAAGGTTCAAATTTTGCAGCTTTAAAAAATCTTCTTCTCTGAAAGTACTAGGCCAAATGTACTGATTTCTAGAATACAGCATCCTTTTGGGGTGTATATTCAAGTTCGTTCAAGAGAAGGCCTCAAATTTTGCAACTTTAAAAACTCTTCTTCTCTGAAAGTAAAAGGCCAAATCTACTAGTTTTTGGAATACATTGCATCCTTTTGGGTGTAGATTCAAGTTTTTCAAGAGAAAGCCCTTGCGTAATTTTTGGCCCTGCCCTGGGGTTAAACATTTTCCATAGGATTACTATAGGATTTCACATTTAAGGTTTCTTCTCAAGAAACAGTGGGCCAATTTCAACCAAATTTGCCAGGGATCATCAGCCTGCCCGTGACTTACTGAATTAAAGGACTACCTGTCTTATGCGACCAAAATGTTTGGTTTCCAAACTAGCTTTGTTCCTAAGTAAATCCCCTGAATTAGGATATACATGTACAATGTGCCTGTTGAGTGTGGCCCTTTTTGCTCCTTCCCTTGGATGGTCTCTTAAAAACAGGCTGGACTGTATATGTAGTAAATTTATGTAAGTAAATGGTATAGTTATGTACTTGCATGTTATATTCATATGCATATTTATGAGTACCAGCGCATTAATTATGTTATTTGTGTATGTTAAGATACAATTTTTTTTAAAGTACATCCTTGTGTAATTGTATATATGACTTCATCAATATATGCTGTATATTGTTTCTACTTGACTCCTAAATGCAGAGGTCCCAGGAATAATATCTTTTAATCAATTATCAGTTTTTTTTGTTTCATTTTCATATAGCTTTGTTTGTTTGTATATCTGTTTTATTAATTTTTTCTTTTGAATGAAATGTCATTTGAATTTATGTGTTCACACATACAGATTTTCTGTACCATTTTTCACTACAGTAATATTTCTGTTTCAAAATATTACAAAATGTATTTGCATATGCATATTGTCACTAAAATCATCTGCTTATATGGTCCTCAAATATTTCCATACAGTACAATTTACTACTACATGTATTATTTTATTTTACCTGTATATCAAGTATAAGTACATAATTAAAATATCTTCCCTTAACTGTAGAGGTTTAAGGGGTATTAAAAGACGTAAGGATGTCTTTAAATATTTAAGAGAAAAAAACATCTATTTATTGTTTGCAGGACATTCATGTAGTGGACTCCGATAACAGATCTGTTCATACACAATGGGAAAACAGATTCAAGAGGGGTAATGAATTTATTTAATAACAATTTTGAATACACACTGAACAGAATTAAAAAAGATGAAGTAGGTAATTTTTTACTGTCAGAGATAAAAATTAGCAATAAGTTTTCTATTTCTTTGATAAATATTTATGGCCCAAACAGAGACACACCTGAATTTTATAATCGTTTCATAACATTTGTGAAGAACTGGACAGTGAATTTATCGTAATGTGTGGTGATTGGAACCTTATACAGGATTATCAAAAAGATTGTTATAATTATGTAACCCACAATAACCAGAACAGTGCTTTAGCTGTAAAAAAGATAAAACCAGATTTTGACTTAATCAATCCATGGATAATTTACAATCCAGATAAGTATGAATATACTTGGCGAAAAAAAATTCCAACAAAACAAGCACATCTTGATTTTTTTCTAATTTCACATGAACTTATGTCTCTGGTTCGCAAAATAAGTATCCAGCCTGGGTATCAAATAGATCATTCATTCATAGAGCTAGAGATACAAACAACAGATTTCAAAAGGGGAAGGGGGTTCTGGAAAATTAATAATTCACTATTCAAAGATAAGGACTATGTTAGTTTGGTTAAAGAATGCATTTTACAAACAAAAAAAGATTATGCCCCTTCACCTGTTCTACAAAATATGGTTGAAAGTATACCTAATGAAAATCTTCAGTAAACTGAATAGTAAACTCTATTGAAGATGACTTATTCCTGGAAACAGTATTAATGAATATAAGGGGATTAACTATTTCGTATAGCGAGAATGAGACAGGAAGAAAAGATTCTTCTTTCTTTCTAAGAAGAAAAAAGAGAGAATGAGACAGGATAAAATTAGATCTTGAAAATAACATTAAAATTTTACATGAAAGAATCAACAATGATAATAGTGAACATTTATGTAAGCAACTAAAGGAACTTAATATGCATCTTGAAGATATCAGGAAATATGAATTAGAAGGTCTCATTTTAAGAACCCGGGCAAAGTGGCTAGAGAGTGGGGAAATGCCTACTAAGTATTTTTGCAGTTTAGAAAAAAGAAATTATATTAATAAAACTGTAACAGAAATTGTAAATAGTGAGGGTAGGAAGATAAGAGATCAAAAAGATATTTTACATGTTATTTTAATATGTTAAACTTAAAATAAAGAATAGGCATTGTTTCAATTATTCCAAAAGGTGACAAACCTCGAGAATACATAAAAAACTGGCTCCCTATTGCTTTATTAAATGTTACATATAAAATTCTGTCAGGAGTTATTGCTAACAGAATAAAATCAGTTTTACCAAAATAAATTCATGAAAATCAAAAGGGATTTATTAGTGGTAGATACATTGGGGAAAATACCCACATCATTTTGTATGACATTATGCATACTTGTAATGTAAATAACATCCCTGGTTTTTTTCTCTTGCTAGATTTTGAAAAAGCATTTGATTCGGTGTCTTGAAAATTCATTAGAAATGTTCTAAAATAATTCAATTTTGGGGAAAATATCCAACGATGGATAGATATATTTTTCACTGATTTCAAACTATGTGTTATTCAAAGTGGTTTCACATCATCATACTTCAAAATTGGCCGTGGCTGCAGGCAGGGGGATCCTATCTCCCCATATATCTTTTTGTTATGTGTAGAAATTATGGGAGCAATGATCAGGAAAAACAAAGATATTAAGGGAATAAGTATAAAGGGCAGGGAATATAACCTTTTGCAATATGCAGATGACTAGATGGATCTGAAGCTTCATTAAAATCTTCTTTGTCATGAACAGTTTTCCAAATTTTCGGGACTTAAGCCCAACTTTCAAAAAAACATTATGTGTTAAAATTGGTTCACTCAGGAATATACCTGTACGTCTTGAAGAAAATTACAATATTAGATGGTCAGAAGACCCTTTTACATTTCTTGGAGTGACGTTTCCAGTACATCTTAGAAATGTAGTTGAACTGAGTAACGAAAATAAGATAAGTGAAATACAAAAAACTCTTAAATCATGGTCAAAACGTTATCTTAGTACAGCTGGGAAAATAGTAGTAGTAAAATCTATATTATTACCGAAATTAATTCATTTGTTATCAGCCTACCAAATCCTAATGAAAATAAAATCAAATTCTCCGAAAATCTTTTTTACATATTCATTTGGAATAATAATAATGTTAAAGTAGCCAAACAAGTTTTAATACAGGATAATTGTAATGGTTATTTGCGTATGGTTTGTATTAGATCCTTTATTGAAAGCTTAAAGATAACATTGATGCGCAGAATTATAACTGTTACAGATAAACCTTCTTGGTTGAAGCCTCTGTATGACACCCTTCCAGACAACTTCAAATATTATTTAAATTATGATAGTGCATATTTTAAATATCTGGCCTAAAAAACAAACATTTTTTCGGAAGGGTGTATTCAAATCATTTTATCACTTCAGAGATATAATTGATAAAAATGATATGTTTTTTCTTTCATTATGGTTTAATGACAAAATAAAAGTCAATAATAGTGTAATCTACTACAAACAATGGTTATAATAGTTTCTGTGAATGATTTGAATTTTACCCAGCTTTTACTTTGTATTATGGTGTTGTTCGGTGTATTCAGACAGTAGTAGATGTAACAAATGTAACTTTAACTGTAAATATTCTTTTCAGACCAAAATTCATATAAATTTTGTTGAAAAGTGTAAAAGGATGTAGATCTATTTATGATGATCTGATTGAAAATATGTATGTTAAACCAAAAAGTGAAGAAAAGTGGGAGGGGGATCTTAACTTTTAATCGATGGAAAATTGGTGACCAAAACATAATGATTTAGTTAAATCATTTACTGATATAAGTCTAAGGTGGTTTCAGTACAGAATAATTCACAGGATCATAGGTACCAAGTCACGTTTGTATAAAATAGGAGTTGTAGACTCAGAGTTTTGTGTTTTTTGTAATGGACATTCGGAAACAATCTCGCATTTATTTTGGACTTGTAGCAAAACAATTGAAATTTGGAGAAATTTTAAGCAATGGATAAGGGATGAATTAGATATAGCTATAGACATTGACGGTACTGAAGCCATCTTTGGACTTATTTCAACATCTTACCGACCACTAAATATTGTTATATGTTTGATTAAAAAGTATATTTATCAGCAAAAAATGAATGAATCATCCCCAACTATTATGGGTATGATAAGTTATATTGAATATTACATTAGGACAGATAAACATATATATAAAAAAAATATGAAAATAGAGAATTTTTTTAGAAAATGGGGAAAGTTCACTAGACTAATCAATGAATAGTTTTCAGTACAAAGTATAATTTTCCAGTTTGTATTTTGTTGTGACTTGGTCATTATGTTACCATGTTTTGTATAGTTATATGGTGATATTGTAAGAAAAAAGTGTCTAAATAATCTACATGTTTATTGTAGCAAATGAGGTGAAGCATAATGTAAAAAACAATATTTCTTCAGATAATCACAACTATTCCTGTTTTTTTTTCTTTTATTTTATTTCAGTTAAAAGTTTATATTCGTAAGTAATTAGTAACATATATTGACATGAGAGAATAAATATAGTCTTAGCAGAAAATAACTAAGTTGAAATATATTTGAATATGAAACTCTATGGTACAGACTTGATGTACAATTATGCAAATGTCAAAATAGCCTAATATTATAATATTCTAATATGTCACATTTCTATTTTTGTACACGACAAGGTAATATGATATGAAATAATTTCATTCTAAAAGTATTCAATATTCATTTTTTTTCTTTTCTTTCTATTAGTATGAATGTGATGTGTAAGAGTGTATGATGTGTGTAAGTGGTGTATGTATAAGGATGTTTGGTCATTAATATTCATGAACTCCTATACTCCCTAGCCAGGTGGAGATGGAGGGAGATTGTAAAAATCCTGGCCAAATATCCAGAATAAATGTTAAAAGAAAAACAAAAACAAAATGGGTGATGCGGACCCAAGTTTGTGCAAACCATCTCCCTTGGGCCAAAAATGTTCAAATTTTGCAACTTTAAAAAATCTTCTCTGAAAGTACAAGGCTAAATCTGCTGATTTCTGGAATATAGCATCCTTTGGGGTGTAGATTCAAGTTTGTTCAAGAGAAGGCCCTGGGGTCATTTTGGCCCTGTCCTGTGGTCAATTTTGGTCTCGCCCTGGGATTAAACATTTTCCATAGGGTTACTATACGATTTCACATTTTAGGCTTCTCAGTAAACAGTGAGTCAATTTCAACCAAATTCATTACTCAGGTGACAGTTAAGGCCCCTTTGGCCTCTTTTCGAACTTCTTCTCAAGAATCACTGACTAGATCATGCCCAGACTTGGTACTTTGCAGTGTCATATAAAATCCAAGATGGCCACTATGGTCTCTGATTGGCTGAGACATTTAGGACTTCTTCTTAAGAACTACTGAATGTATTATGCCAATACTTGGTATAAATGTTCTACACCAGGTCCAAAACACATGTAGTTGTTTTTCGGGGCCATGCATCCCAAGATGGCCACCACGGCCTCTGATTTGCTAAGGTATGAATGGATCATGCCCAAATTTGATACACATTTTCTACACAATGTTCCACATATGTGTTGTTACTTTTTGTGGCCATGCAAAAGTCAAAATGATCAGATGATTTTCAAAGTTTTGTGCATGATACATATATTAATATTTACAAAATTTGTATATAAATCTGTCAATAAACAGTCCTCAGGGAGTCCTTCTTTATCTAGTGACTATATTGTAAATTAGTAGGTTAATATTTTAACTGTAAAGTAACATACGACAGATCATGTACTATGGACCATACCACCTGACACTTTATTAAGTTAAACTACAATATAGTAACATGATTAAGTCAATGAAGGTATAATACTAAAACATGTTGACTAGTACAATGGAACTTACTGTATTCAAAATATCAAATTAACTTTGTTAATTTAAATGTGTATTATCTTAGTTAATGTCTCTAATGTGAATATGTCATAATTGTGAAACTCACCAGTTTGCAACATGTAATAAACAGTTGGCTTCTTTTACCTAGTCTGACTTCATGTATATGCGGAAAAGTGCAAAGTATTTTCCAGTTTCCAGATTTGTATGACCATTTCTGGTTTTGAAAACTGCATACATCTCTGACAATAGGGCGCCATTTGCTACTGGTGCAACACTATATGCCCATGCAAATGATACTGGATAAAAAGTGGATTACAGGTGATTGTTATTGTAAGTTATCATGTTATCATTTAATATCAGAGATTGTATATATTGAAGGCAATGTGACAATGAGCCACAACTTCCAAATACTGTAAACTAATTGGGGAAGTGAATTGAAGGCGTCACCACTTCATTGTAAACAAAACAAATAATCTGAAGTTCATTCTACTTAGATCTTTCAGAAATCTTTCATCAAAAATAAGAGAAGAAAACATCACCGAAATAAAAAAAATATCCTAAAACCTCTTAATTACCTTTTATCAAATTCATTCATATTAATATTTTTTTCGCTGATAAAAACTACAGAAATACTGCAGCTTTATTTTACTCTACTCTTTTAATGTCTGCAATCCATGCTGTTAACAAATTTGATTGGAGGTACATTTGTTATTTTCCGTTGTCCGACATTCGTCATGCATCATCCGTTGTCAACTGTTTACACTTTCAACTTGTTCTCAAGAACTATTTGTCAGATTTCAACCAAATTTGGCAGAAAGTAACCTCACATAAAGCAAAATAAGGTTTGCAAACCAAAAGAGGTCATCTCCTTGAGAGGCCCTAGAAAAGGGTGATAAAATTGCATAAATCTTTAAAAAATCTTATAAACCAGTGATCAGATTTCTTTTAGATTTTAATCAATATCTACAAAGCTTGCGAATGAAAATCAAATCTGTCCTTAAGTGTGCCACTTAGAGGCGCTTTAAGTGTCATGGGTATTATTTTATGGACTTTGGTTATTAAATCGAAGATATCTCGGAACCTATTGGATTTTTCAAGGTGACAGAACATTTTTAAATATCAAAATATCAGTTATAGCTAAATATCTCAGAAACCGTTGGATGTTTACTCAACCATAATACTGATAGTGGGCTTATCAAATCACTTTGTCCCTGGTCCGTCATCCATGGTCTGTCGTCCGTTCTTAAAAAATTCCAATTATCACTATTTCTCAGAGAGTACTGAAGGGATCTTTCTCAAACTTTACATGAAGGTTCCCCATCTGATTTAGTTTTGCATGCCACATTTTAGAACTGATCCAAAATGAATTGGGGTCCCAAAGGCGGAACTCAGATTTTAAAATGTCAATCCCATTATCGTAATTTGCTTAGAAAGTAATGAAGGGATCTTCATTAAAATTTGCATGGAGGTTTCCCATCAGGTTTAGTTTTGCATGCCACATTTTGGAACTGATCCAAAAAGAATTGGGGCTCCAAAGGTGGGATTCAGGTTTTAAAATGTCAATCCCGTTATCGCTAAATCTGAGAAATTACTGACAAGATCTTTTTAAAATCTTATGTTTAGATTTCCCTTAGGGTGTAGTTTTGCATGGTACATTTTCGGAATGATCAGAAAATATAAGGGGCCCCAAAAGGGAACACAAAATTAAAATATTTGAAGCCAACCATCTCAAAAACTATTGAATTTTCAATATATGGTCACTGTTGCCCATTTGTAGAGAGTGATGAGTTCTACCTCCTTGTAAAGTTTCAAGGTCATTAGGTCAAAGGTGAAGGTCACAGCAATTTGAAATTTTTAAATCCAAATATCTCAAAAACTTGGATGTTAAATATGTGGCTGCTGTTGCATATTTAAAGTGAATTATAAGTTCTACAAACCCTGGACAATTTTAATGTAGTCAGAGCATTTTCTCAAATATCCAAGAAACTATTGAATTTTCTGTAATTATGTAATAATACTCCAGCACGATTTTCTTTCAGCTGTGAAGAGGACTTGCTTTCGAATAGTGGTGTTGAGAATATCATGTAGCTCAAAGAAATTTGACCTTAATTTGAGGATATCATAATCATAGTTTTTGCAATTGAATAATCATTATTTATTATACATGTAGTACTAAAATTACCTTTTATTTATACCTCTTGTTTTTAGGTCACCTGAGACAAGGTGACCTATTGCGATCACCTTTTGTCCGTCGTCGTGCGCTGTGCATCGTGCATCGTTGGTCCGTTAACAATTTTACATTTTTGACTTCTTCTCAAAAACCGGTTTGCCAATTTCAGCCAAATTTGCCAGGGATCAATATTGGGTGATGGGGACTCAAGTTTACTCAAACCTTCCCCCTGGGTCAAAAAACTTACCCCGCCCTGGGGCCAAATAGGTTCAAATTTTGTAGTTTTAAAAAATCTTCTTCTCTGAAACTCCAAGGCAAAATCTGCTGATTTCTGGAATATAGCATTCGTCTGGCGTGTAGATTCAAGTTTGTTCAAGAAAAGGCGCTGACGTAATTTTTGGCCCTGCCCTGGGGTTAAACATTTCCCATAGGGTTACTATAGGATTTCACATTTTAGGTTTCTTCTCAGGTACCAGTGGGCCAATTTCAACCAAATTTGCTAGGGATGATTATTGGGTGATGCAGACTCACGTTTGTACAAACCATCCCCCTTGATCAAAAACTGACCCCGCCCTAGGGCCAAATAGGGTTCAAATTTTGCAACTTTAAAAAATCTTTTTCTCTGAAATTACACGGCCAAATCTGCTGATTTCTGGAATATAGCATCCTTTTGGGATGTAGATTCAAGTTTGTTCAAGAGAAGGCCCTGGGGTAATTTTTGGCCCTGCCCTGGGGTTAAACATTTCCCATAGGGTTACTATAGGATTTCACATTTTAGGCTTCTTCTAAGGAACCAGTTGGCCAATTTCAACCAAATTTGCTAGTGATCAATATTGGGTGATGCAGACTCAACTTTGTTCAAACCTTCCCCCTGGGTCCAAAAATGGTCCCACCCTAGGGCCAAAAAAGTTCAAATTTTACAACTTTAAAAAGCCTTCTTCTCTAAAACTACAAGGCCAATTATGCTGATTTCTGGTATATAGTATCTTTCTGTGGTGTAGATTCAAGTTTGTTCAAGAGAAGGCATTGGGGGTAATTTTTGGCCCTGCCCTGGGGTTAAACATTTCCCATAGGGTTATTATAGGCTTTCGCATTTTAGGCTTCTCAGAAACCAGAAGGTGGGCAAATTGCAACCAAATTAATTACTTAGGTGATCGTTATGGCCCTTTGGGCCTCTTGTTATATTTTTATCACATATCATTGATGCTAAACCATATCTTGAAATGAAGAAACCAATACTTTGTATTCTTCTGTTATCATAAGATCAATTAGGTCTCTTATATAAACTCCAAGTTTGGAAATAGTATGCTCCTCTCTTTAATGGAAGACAAGTCTATGGTGGTGTATAGGGAAGATTGGATTGTCAGTATTGCATAACCAACTTTGAATCAACAGCAGTGGCAAACACAAATACAACCTTAAGCAGTTTCATTTGTGAGAAAATTCCATTCTAAAGGTCAGTCAGGTCTAAGATTAGTCTATTATGGTTTATAGTGAAGAAAGGGTAACCAAGGAGGAATTTGGCCAGATTCTGTCTGTTCCCCTACAAGTTTCAATTGTTTATTGGAGTCATAGCTGCCCAATACACTCCTTCCACAGAAATTAATGTCACAATACACAGCTTGTCATCATTTCATCATAGTTTCACATACCTGGTAATCTATGGTGACTTTGCAATAGAAAAGGCATATCAATTTGTTTATTACCCAAAAGGTAGACAAATTAAATGAGTATTTTCAGGGGTGGGGTATTCCCTGCACCCTCATTTCTGAAATGCTGAATAATTTAAAAAAAAACAACATTCAGATCCCCACCCCTACACCATATATTTTCTTGTTGCACAAGACAAGACAAATTAAAAGTTGTAAATTATGGGGGTTTCAAGGCTTATTCTTCATGCACATTATTTCTCAAAAACCTTTAATTGCTCTTTTTGCAAATTAACTGAGGGGATATTCCTCAAATCTTGCATGGAGGTTCCCTTTTAGATCTTTTAGATCTTGTTTTGTATTGTAGAATTTTGAAATGATTCAAACAAAATTGGGGATCCAAAGGGGGAACTCATGTTTTAAAAAGTCAATTATATTATCACATTTCTGAGATAAGAAAGTAGTGAAGGGATCTTCTTCATAGTCTGTCACAATCTGAGTTTTCTCGCTATTTTTTATGTTATGTTATATATAGGATATTTTATCCCCTCGTGGACCTCTTGCTTTCCCAAAGTCTAGTTGTCTATGCTGTACATGTACATAGGCAGATCTAGACAATGCCATCACTTGTTTAAAGGGCTCAATTGCGTATAAGTTATTGATATACTGTGCATAGGCCGTCTAGAGATACTCAGTGGCAGTCCACTAGACCAGGGGTGGGGACATAGCCCCTTTGGGGCTGATAAGTTGTCATACCTTTTAATAGCATACCTTTGTGTTAAATCACTGGTATTTTAAGTCGACATGTATCTTGTTTAAGTTCTGATGGGGGTCCAGGGGTCGTAGCCACCAGAAGCTCGCGAGTTTTTATTCATTTTAATAACAAAATTTGGGCCCAAAGTAACCAAGTGCAACTTGGAGTAAAACCTTGGATTTGTTACGATTAATATGTCTGTGTGATCATGAAACTGTCCTTTACTAATTTTTAATTTATAAGAAATAGTCCTGTACTCACTTTTAATTTCTTATAAATTAAAAATTAGTAAAGGACAAAATATACCATTTCAATTTTTCATTTTAAGCATGGAAATTTGGATTCGTTTTTGTTTTGGGGAGGGTGCATTGATTAAATACAAAAATACCCACAAAAATTTATGGATATTGCTTCAAAATGTTGTAAATACACACACTGAAATGCATAAACACAAAATTTACGTGCACAGTTGAACTGAGTACTGAGTTTGAGCTCGAGATGTTTTGATGACTGTGCCCAAGTGTTAAGCCGACACCCAGAAAGTTGTGGCTCCGTGGTCCGCGTTCAGATCGAGAGGTTCTGGGTTTGAATTCACTCGGCGGAGTGTTTTGTACATTTGACCTTTATTTTAAGAAAAATATTCTATTTAGGTCATGCCCTACTTCGGATGGTATATACCAAAGGAAAGTTATGCGACTTCCCGGCGGTCTTATCGGGATGTTGCCGTACAATTTTTTTTTTTTCAAAAATACTCCACCTGTCAAATCTACAGTTTGGTCCACTTCAGAATACATTTTTATATAATCAACTTCCATAATTTCTACTTGGCAATTTCAAAATGTGAAAAATAGAAAAAGATGATTGATTTCTTATTCAGTGACAAGCGTATAAACTGGAAGTGAGTGTTCTGTAAGAATAAAATATTCTGAAGTGAATTTTGTGCCAAGATAATAGTCAAAACGATTCACGTTACTGATTTTAATCACTAATCAGTTAGTAAGTGCCGAGACAAAATTTCAACGGCATTTGGTAGCATCTTCATACAGTGAAAACCCATGAGTTGGGCGTAAAACCATAAATAAAATAGGTATTCAATTCACGGTTTTCTAGGTAACAGGAGTGACAGTTACTGGATGGACATATTTATGCAAAGTCCCCTAGCCTTGGCATAATGGGCGCTTCCGTGTGTTTTTGAGAGACTGAAGTCATATTTAGGTATTCAATAAATCTGTCTTATCATATCACTGGAATAGAACTAACTATGGTACAACAGGAAAAAAGAAGTGTTCTAGTACTAGTGTAAGGTTAATAACTGTTATTTTAACATGTTTAAGTTAGTAAGAGGAAGGACAAAATCCTATAGCACATGTCTCTTTCCAGATGTTTGAAGGGTAAAAAAGATCAAATTGTTGAAGTTTATCAGTGTTCTAAATCTACAAATACAATTTAATCCTGAAGTATGTAGAATATCTCCATATCTACACAGACTAACTTTCTTTAAAGCAAATGATGAAATATTGTTCAATGTGACAGGGTCTTTTAGTGAAATTTTAGTCGGAACACATATATTACTTTCTATTAAATGCTTCATTAAATGCTTCTGAGTGTTTATACGAACAATATGTAATTGAATTTAATAATCAAATCAAATTCAAATATACACTTTTTACACACACACATATA
>JACSZP010006626.1:4324-15049 GCA_016161895.1 Pinna nobilis | reverse complement strand
CCTTTAGAGTCCATGGAACTGGATTCCAAATTACAGAAAATCAAGGTAGGCATAATAAAGTATCATGGCCAATCAACATCTGCTTTATCAAAATGTTTATGTCTGCTGAAAACACAGTGGAACCTCCCCCAAAGACCACCTTACTTAGGAGACCACTTCACTAATCAGACCAGCAAAGACCAAACAAAAATTCAGTCTATTTATCTTGTTTTAATGCTATTTTAATCTCACTTTGGAGACCACAACAATAATCAGACCAGTTTTAGCTAGTGTCTTGAGTGGTCTTGATAGTGAGATTCCACTGTACATTTTTTTTTACTGATTTGACAAAGCTAGGGATATATAAGGTTATGAGATGGATGCCATTGTTATATCTGGTGGCATATAGAATACAGTGGGACCTGTTTTGAAAGACTGTCTTTTTGCTATGCAAATGTTGTCTTTAGAGATGGGTGGTCTCTCATGACAAATTTAATTCATATGATTTATCAAAAAGATGTTTTCTTATAAGTGGTCTCTCACGATAGGTGGTCTTTAACGACAGTGGTCTCTCAAGATAGGTGGTCTCTCACGACAGTGGTCTCTCAAGACAGGTTCAACTGTATTATTAGAATAAAAAATACAAATGTACCTATTATTTCTGATCACCCATGTAACATATTTTGCCTGTTTCTGCATCCAACAGTATACGTAAAGAAGGCCAGTGGTTGTCTCCCCTTCCTGTGAAAGCCTGGGCTGAACTGGATTAATAGACTGTAAGAGTGGTATAAGACTGATTAGACAAACAAAAAGACGAAAAATCCAATGTTGTAGATTTGAGTTCGAAGTTATTTCTTTGTTTCATTGGTATAAAGGGAATAGTCAAATCAGAGACCTAAGGTAGCAGAGATTTAAGACCAATGGTGATCTGTTGCCCAGTGCCATAGGCCAAAATTGATAATTGTCAGGGGCTTCCCTGATAAAGATTCAATAATTTGCCTGTTACCCAGTTCCAATGGAGCATTGAATGACTAATTCTCTATTTAAGGGACTTCCTGAACTTTGATTAGAAATACCCTCAAATCTGCTGGAGTGGGACCTGAGATGGAGAGGCTGTGCGTGCATGATTGTCTTGCATGTAACAGCACTATGCAAACAATTGACTTATCCTCTGACATAATTCTTCTATTTTTCTGCCTTCTAATGAGTAAGTAGTATGAATACTTCATCTCTTCTTGACTGGAAAAATGAGTTACAAAATAATTTTATTTCGATTATTTTCTAGGATTACATTGTGGAGCGACAAGATGTGGCAAAAATGGCTGCTCCTGTGGGCGAGTCTAGTGGCAGGGCCAACAGTGCTGATTTACAGAAACAACCAAAATCTAAAAAGACTGTCATGGTAACAGTGTAATGTTCATTCTTAACCCTTTCACCCCCAAATATCCAAATGGTATGGTCTTTTCTATTGTCTTAGACCAGTCCATTATGGTCTGTGGTGTTGAAAGGGTTAAAAAGCACAAGAATAACCCGGAGTGAATGAATGATTATATAAATGAGATATCTTACATGTGTATGCAGCATCCATGCCATCTGAATATAAGGAGAATATAATTATCTGTAGGTTTTCCCTATGTACAGAAATGTAAAGGATGAAATATTTGACCATATGCTATATGAAGTTATTTTTATTTTGTAAGACATTGCATATGTTGCAAAACAATATTTGTATACATTTTTTACAATTTCAAACAATTTATAGAATTTATATTTATTTAGCATACAAAGTACCTATATATATTCTTACTCATAATTGAATGTATGGGTATGATCTGCATCCAGTACAAAAGCCTTGAAATGAGTTTTTAATTGTAGAACTATTTTTTGTAAGTTTTCTAAATAGTCTCTCTGTAGGTTTACATTTAAATTTAGCATCAGACAACTTGGAATCTGTTGGCCAAGTATATATCATAGATAGATTGTAAATGAACTAGCTCTGCTAATATGCATGTTTCCCCTTTCTTCTTGCTTTTTATAGTCGTTCTTCTCTCTAAAACTGTGATTATTTCCCTTGATCATCTAATGAGCATTACCTCGGAGGTCTAAGCCACACATATGTTGGCGGTTTGATAATTATGATGTCACGGAGGTGATGCCTTATGCTGATACAAATTGCCCATTTCTAAGTTATACAGTCGTGCTTCATTAATCTGGATGCCAATAATCCAATTGCTTCACCTCCCTGATGAAATATGTTGGGATCAAAGTTTTCAAATTGCATTTGCAATAATGAAAGATACGTTCGTGTAATCTGGTTGCTTCATTTATCTGGACAATTTGCCTTGGAACAAAGGCATCCAGATTAACAAGGCTCCAATGTATTTAGCTCCTTGATCCTAAGTCCTGATGGAGTACTATAAACCAAGGGAGATAATAAAACTATCAAGAAGGTGGCTTATAAAAACGTAAAAATGTCAAATTAACAAACCGATTGTCGTCCTTCTGTAAGATGTGGGATACAAATTTCTAATATTTTGTGTTTTCTATTTGGATGTGTATCAGACCATGATATTTTGATAGGAATTTTACTCTATGGCTTGTTTACCAATAATTTAGCAAATGTAGATACATTTTGTATTGTCAAAGACAGAGTAATGTTTATCGGACATTTACAAGTACAATGTATTTATTGAGTTCCTTTATAGTCTTAATAATTTTTTTGCTACATCATTTGTGTATTGATTTTCACATAATAATTATACTGATGTTTCTACTAAATTTTGGGTTTATTGAGGGTGACAGTTTGGTGCCTTATAATTCCCTAGTGTCAAAATGAGTGTTGGTTTTTGTGACCAAGTACCGTAAAACACATGTATATGTACGGTGCTGGTGTGTTCAGGAGGTGTATATCTATCATTTCTTTTATCTTACCTATATACTGTGGACTTACCTTGTGTATTTATGAGAACATCAAAGGAAATATTTCCCAATTCTAAATTAATGTTTTTACTGGATACAACTTAATTTCTTGGCAATGTGAAGAAGTTGATTATGAGTTATTCCCCTTTATTAGATCTGCCTTCTCCATTTATGAGAGTAATTTTCTCTATGAATGTCACAGAAAATGTGAAAATGTTCAATCTGTTTAAAACTGTATCTTTATATCTTTAAATCTGCTGGTTATCGTCCAGTTATGATCCAGTAATAGAGTTATCCCCCTTTGATGTACTCTGCATGAGACTGTTCTTACGGTAAAATGAATTTGAGATTGTGTTGTCATCCTCATTGTCTATCTGTATAAGTCTACCTATTTATTAGTAAATCTACAAGGTAAATACAACCACTGCTAGAAGTGAACAGCTTTAAGATGAATTTATATTTCTAATTATCACGTGTCATTTATGGCTATGAAACAAGAGACCATAGCTCAAGTTTGTTTTTTTGTTACACGAATATTTCAAATATCTAGTTAACCAATAGTCATTTAGTATCTAGTTAACCATTAGTGATGACAGTTGGCATACCGGTAGCTTTGTTGAAAAATACTGGTTCTATCTGATGCATTTAGTTTTAATTGTGAACTGCTAGTCATTTCATAAATGTACCAGTCTTCTGCTATTGGAACATTCCATTTTTTCCTATTTGATCATATTATGTCATCAGAATGGATAACCCCTACATTTGTCAGGTGTGAATTAAGTGACTTTACTTTTGTGGATATCACTTTGCCTGTACTCTGTTCTGGCATAGTGAGAAATCCACATCATCAGCCCCCCNNCCCCCCCCCCCCCCCCCCCCCTCAAATAGACATGTGAACAAATTTCAAAACTTACCTGTTCTCTTATTGACAAATAAAGAATTAAAACAAAAGGTCAAAGGTCATGTATAGATATGGCATAATTACATAGTAATTTACTGTCGATTATCTGTTGTATGCATGTATCTTTTTATGGTAGCATCACCATTTTGGCAGTGCTTAAAACTCATCAAAACATAGAACCCATTGATGTATGGTGCACCTCTAGTTGTCTGGTCAATTTTTGTGTTCTCTTGTTTTTGTGTGATGTTTTTTTTTATAACCATATGTATATGTATCTGTTGTGGCCATTTTTATGTACATTGTACAAGTATGCATATATACTTAACAACTGGAATTGTGCCTTTTTTATGTTTTTATGGGAAAAAAAGAAACCGAAAACATAATACATATACATGTATATTGTGTGTGGTGCTTGATCCAATGTGTAGTATATTGACTTTTTGTCAAATACTGTATACAAGGTTGTTTTTGCCCCATTTTATTTTTTGCCCTAATGCACTTGCAATCAGTTTTCTCAGATTCTAAATTCACCCAGTCTCATCATAATCCTATTCAATAAAAATAACTTTTTGAATTCACCAAGTTTTTAACTCACCAGGTTTTGAATTCCACATATTTTGAATTTGCCCAGTTTTGAACTTGCCCACGAGAGAGGGCAAAAGGGGCAAAAATAATGCAGGGCAAAAATTTCCCTGTATACAGTAATACGATGATCTCACATGATTAACAGTTCAAGGGTATCAAATCTACTGATTTCAGATTACATTGTATCTTTTACAGTATGTGTATTGTTGATTCAATATCATAAGATATAATGTAAATTTTTGAAAAAATCAAGATGAATTGATGTTGAAATTTCGAAGTATTTCATATGAATTTATCTGGTTTTATATGGTATAGTGTCACATATGACAAGCTTATTAGTTCCCTCCTGGTAAACTGGTAAAGACAAAACTGTCTCTCTGTCTGTCCATCTGTCTGCAACACTGAAGTTTATTTGGACTTCTTTTATGCTATATTGCAGATATTGAACTGATGTTTTGTATTTAAGTGCATATCAATAAGTTGCAAATCCAGATAAAAATTTATTCCAGTAACCAAGTTCTAGCAGAGTTATGGCCCTTAGACTTATGGACTTGTTTAATCTAGAGACTTGTGTAATTAGTATCTGCATTTTTAAAAAAGTTTTCATTTATTATTATTTTATCAAAACAGCATCATGTAAATGAAATCAATTCAATATTTGATATAAAATCAAAACGGTTAATTTCAGGTCTTTATCTAATAATTTTTATATTCATTATTTAATTACATAATTTTTGTTTCATTTCACATGAATGTACATTAATAGTATATAGCATATAAAATGATATAGAATTATTTTACTCACAGTTTACAAAGTTATACATTGTAAGTTATTTTCAATTTATGTAGCGAAATAGTTTTGTAATTCAGGGCAATTTACATTAAAATGACACTAGTTTAGATAATTTTACACACAGCACATTATATCACAGGTAGATTTTCTTGCCATTCATGTCTTGTGTATTTGCCAATCATTTTGTTTTGTTTTATAACATTCTATTTTTATGTATTATGTAATAAGTAATTTGTGTCATAAGACAGGTATACAATTCCATACCTGTCCTTCACCTGTTCACATTGTTAATTTCATAGTTAATGGACAAAACATCATGTTTGATGTAATGATATCAATAAGCACATTCACTATTTTTATTTGATATTGGTTATACAAGAGAATTCCTAGGTTAAAGAGTGTGTGTAAATGCAATGTAGTAATGGTCACAAAAGATATTCACCTGCACTAAACAAACAAAGAACACACCTGATAAAAGTAATTCCTGGAATTAAATTATTGCCCTTTTTGAAAATATATCTTACTATTCAATCACGTTCCATTGAAAGCTAATGTATTAATTTCATATTTTATAAAATCATCCATTGATGATGATGTCCCAGGTCCATGCTACCAAGAGGAAGCACTACTAACAGACCAACCGCTTACGTGTATATTTCTGTAATTAATACCAGTAATACAATTCACGGGAAGGGTTGTTGAAATGTCACTATTGCCTTTGAGCAAACTGGTCACAAAAGATTGGTCAATCGGCACAAATGACTATGAAATGAACAGATACCAGTAACTGTATTCTTTTTTACTAAATAACCCTTAACCTTATAAACACATTTGTTTCGGAATGAGCACACCAGATTGAGACCTTCAATATATTTTAATTAAGATGTTAATTTCTGTGTCGTGTGATGTCTGGCATTCATTGTACATGAGGCAGAGTCAACCTCATCAAAGAACTGCTTTCGTGTCTACACTATTTCACTCATGGCAGGCAAAACACAAAGTTGGTTTTTTTTTTCAATTACCCAGTGATAGATGTAAATTATAGCCATAGCATTTAATATATGGCTTGCCTCATTTTGTGTGTACCAATATCTCCCCTACAGCAATTTCTATGCAGCTTGTAAAATTTATTTCAAACCAAATACTTTCTTCAGTTTGAAGATATTGCAAACCCTACCCCGGTCTATTTCATTATTTTTTTTTAAATCATGACAAACAGCAATTTGTACTTACCAAAGAAAAATGAAATAATTGTTCATGAACTGTATCATCTTTTTAAAATGATTTTCATGGTATCAAATGGTATCTCTTTCGCTTAATAAATTTTTGTTCCGATTTTCTCAATTTAGAGAGAGAACAGCTTTTCTACTCTGGTAACTAAGACCCATGTATTTTGGTTCTATTGTATAATTTTCCAGACTTCTTGTCCTGTTTACATTGTTATTATACACTGTGGGTCAGTGATTTCATACCAATTAAAATTGACATCATTTTCCAATAATGACATCATCTGAGTTTTGTTTGTCATAAAAGACAATGTCAAACAGAAATGACATCATTGTACCGCATTTTTGTCATTATACCAATGATGATATCATTTGAGTTTAGATTGTTGTAATAGACGATGTCAAACTAAAATGACATCATTATATGACATTTTTGTCATTTTACTTATCAAAGATTGACATCCAGTTAAGTTTATTAATGTCATACTTTTTTGTTTTTGCTCTTCTTCAAAACCATTTTATCATATGAAATTATCCATTGTACCAGTCTATGTTAGTAATTCTGAATCCCTTTTGGGTACCTTTATCTTTTTGATCTTTAAATGGTTTACAAATACAATGTGTACCTTATCACTTCATTTTTAGAATTATGTGACCTTTGCACACTTGTGAATTACATATCTTATGATTGTTTTCATGTTATGTAATCAACTGGATATGGAATATGAGGTTTTATGACTGAAGAGGGTTTACATGTTTTTTTTTCTGAAAATAATGTAGTTTCAGCTAATTGTATACCCTTAATTGAAAAGGTAAGGGTAAATATAGCTGTTGTCAGATTTCCACTTAACATGGGTGAACTGTTTAACTGTTGCATTGCTTCAGGCCTATGTGCACATAAGCAAACACGCACACATAGACATGTGTACACACACATACATAGAAACAATGGATGAAAAATCACACATACATGCACACACTTAAATTATTAGACACCAGATACATGCATATCCATATATGATACACAAATGCTCAAATGAGCACACATACACACATTGACAAACACATGTAGACACATCACTGCACACACCAATAAGTTACACAAATACACAGTGGAAAGCACAAAAACATGCAGAGAGGATCACACAAACCAGGTACATACAAATGTGCACACATGCTCAAACGAGCATACACATACATGTACACTCAAACAGACATACACATCAATAAGTAATGGTGCACACACAAATACTCAAGCAATCATAAATGTACATAAGCACGCCTACAATGTACACTGGCACTTTTGAACTGACCAGGTTGTAAAATTAACATACATGTCTAGTATGCATAGAAATATACATACATACATGTGCTTGGTCAGGTCAGATATGTTACATCACAAATAACAGTGAGATTTGGAATGAGTCTTTATTGCTTTTTTGTAAACATCATCACATCTGTGACTATTTTTTGACATAATATTTAGGTTTCAAAAAATCATATACAAACCATACACAGATATATATACACAATATTTACAATAAAATTTGTATATGTTACACTGATGTAATCAGCCTGAATTACATGTGGACAAAATGGATAAAAAATATAAAGAATGTTTCAGAGTTGTATCTTAATGTGAAAAGATAATAGTTGCACCATGTGCATTTTGTGACGTGTCTTAATGACAATGACCCATTAACCCCTACAGACACATCTGAATTTGCCTAAAGCATCAATTTGAGAAAGAGTCCATTTATTTTCAAGAGTAAATGACTTAAGATCATGCTCAAATGACATTAGTTATGGAACAATGGCAGACAGTTTACCTTTGTGGTTGGGTGTCATGATTTTGCACACTACCTATGTCTTTATGCTATTACATTTGCATCCCATTCAAGAGAAACAATCATTTCTGAATAACTTATATGACCTCATTCTAACTTAAATTCTATTTTCAAAGAGCTCTTTTCAATGCCACAGAGCATGAAAATCTTATAAAATCCATCCAAAACCTCGTTGTTAATTGTCACTATGTCTATTATACATGTATTTACCTTCATGACTTGTACTTTCACTTTCTGAAGCTTGGAATTTGATTGGTTATTGTCAAAGGTCATAGGATTTGACCACTCGATCAGGTTTCATGAGATCTTAATGCAAGACTTCTTACAAAAGGAGCACACAGAAAATCAGATTTAAATTAGATCACTATCAACTATGACATCAATTTGAACCTTTGCAATCTTCAGATCTCTACACAATTCATTTCAAAAATAAATTTTGGTTATTCAATTACAATACTTCTGTTGAATGTCCTACTGGTAATAACATCACAAAATTGTGTGAAAAACATACTACTTAATTTACTTATGTTGTGCAAGCAATTATAATACTAGACAGTGTGCAGAGACAAATTTTGAAAATAGGTACAAACGTGATTATCTTGCGATCATGCCTGGAGAAGTAGGTTGAAACTAAAAATTAAAAAAACCAATTCAGTGTACAATCAACATCATTTTGAATAAGTACATTGAAAATGAAATTCTTAAGATATGTGATGAAAGTAGTTAAGTTCATAATTTTGTGACAGACAGATTATTCCCCTTTGTTAATACTTTGTTATCTCCCTTGTTTATCAAAAACAAACACTACAGATGGGAGGGGGGTCAACTGAACACAAGTTTGCAATCACAATAGAGTGGCACCTTACTTTAGATTTTACCAATATTTATAGCTGTGTCAATCCTGGTGGGTACATGTACAAAGCAGGTGATATGGGAACACTTATGAAAGAAGAATAAAATGAAGCAAATCTGTTACAAGAAAGATATTCTGAAGGGATATTGTTCAAGATCTAGAATATGTTATATTACTAGACAGATTGTCTATAAAACTGAAAATTCCATCTCTGGGGGTATGGTAAGTCATCAGACAAAAGACTATTGGTGTCTATAATAAATCTGTTAGATTGTCTAAGTTTAGATTGCAATTTCAATCTAAAAGGATTTTAGTTTAATCCACCTAAAGGTCAGCCAGCCCGAAAAAATGAAATATTAAAAAAAAAGGATAAAACTCAAATAAGGATAAGAGAGATAATTGATTTGTTGCATATACTGCTGCTCTGACTTATGTGACATTGATTGCTTGGAAATAAACCCTTCTATAAAAATATCTTTATCAATATGGCATGCGTTCTCTTTTTTTTCTCTCCCTCTTTTTTGTTGCAACTCTCATGGCAGTACATATTTGTGAAGACGAATGACAATATATGGAAAAACAATAAATTATATTAATTAAATATCAAGTTTAGGGACAAAACTAAAGAGAATTACAGTGATAAGAAGTGAACAACAGAGGCAGTAGTGACTACACTTCAATCTGCTGTAGGATCTGATCCTTGTCAAAACAGAAGTCTGTGTCGAAAAGGGGAATAACTGCTTATACCAAAATAGTCGACAAACACTGAGCTGAACCATTACAAATTTTGAATCATAGGTTTGGTACAAGTGCACTGATACTGATGAAAATATTTTCATACATGTGTGTACTTCACTATAGAAAAAAGTTCTTCTCTATAACAAAAGCAAATACAATATAAAAAAAAAATTATCCAATCCCCAATGACCACCGCAAAAAATAATAACAAGCAAATCAACCAATTGTATAAATTAATTCAACCTTAAGTACAAAGACAACAGCATTTACAGACCTCTGTATTTATTGACAACTATTGATCAGAAGTGTGTGTTTGGATGTAAGTGTTTGGTATTCAAATGTGTGTATGTGTGTACCATGTAGGAATATGTGATCTGAACACATCCTAAATTCATCTTAGTTTAAGNNGTCATATGTGACCCTTTTTGCTCCTTCCCTTGGACAGTCTCTTAAAACATGTTAGACTGTATATTATTCTTGTGTTGATGTTCTATGTTGCACTAACGAATCTTAAATGTAGACACCACCAAATGTCAGATTAGTGCTTCACATTTTAGCCTACGCTTGATACTTATGGCCTACTGAGCACTGACAGTTGTGCCAACACCTAAAATACAGGCCTCTTTCTGTCAATTTGGGGAAAATGCCATTGGTAACAAAATTGGGAATTTTAATGCAAATTGGTGCTCGATTTGGGAAAATATTTTACAGGCCATATCATGTACTTTCTACACAATGCTATATGGAAGCTCTTTTTAAATGAATGTATGCAATGTATGACTATGAATTACTGGTAAATACCATACATAAATATCAATTTAAGTAATTGGGAATGGTTGTACAGTCAAACCTGTTTTAAGAGACCATCCAAGGGAAGGAGCAAA
>JACSZP010006624.1:0-11615 GCA_016161895.1 Pinna nobilis | reverse complement strand
CCCCCCTCCCTTGAAAAATTTCGACCCCCTGGAAAAATCATGGATCCGCGCATGAAGCCGTATATTTTCGGGTTCTTGAAATTTAGCTGAAAGTTTTGTCTACGTATATGTAGACGTCTGACGTATATGCCGACATCGAGCGACGAAACTGCGGGGGTATAGCCTAACGTTTATGGACTAAAGTCCCGACGAGCTAAAAATGCAATGAAATTGAAAATGTCTTGGTTCAGTGTATTTCAATACAAATAGAAATTATTGTATATATTCCACTGAATGAATTATTAAATTACTCCATGTTATTATTTATTTTGTTGTTGTGCCACTTGCATCATCTGCTAAACAAAACATATAAAAACTATACGACTTAAGCATTTCACACGTTCATTGATTAATTTGCGTTCGTCACCTCCTGAGAATTACTGCATTTTTCCAAAGGATATATCGGTTTTTGTATATTGCATAAGAGTTTGGTCGATGTTATTAGTTTTGTGTCTATTTCATGTCAGTTTTATTGAGCCTTGATGAATTTGGTATACACTGATAGGCCTTCTCATATAAGTTATACTGAAATAATATTTCAGATGTGCAACCTATCTTTGTTTATTTGCGTACCAATAAGTTAGTTTCTGACTAATGTTCTCATATTTAGATATCTCCATAAAACATCTGTACAACTTTGGCCTGAAATAGTAAAATTTTGCACCACTGGGGCCTGTCAAATGAGAAATTTTCCAAAGGACTACATGCACCTACGTAAAGTATGAAATTAATGACCCCGTATTCAGAAACAATGATGATAGTTGAAACTGAAACTGCTCTTGGAATTTAAATGTAAAAGTAGATTAGTGTTAGATCTAAATACACACATTTGAGAGAGATTGAAATATGCGTAACTGTAGATATCGTCGATACCACATGGATATGCCGCCGTGGATATTGTATTTCAAGGGCGGTAACTGTGAAACTGCGAGTAATAGGATACGTGTATAAAACTGCATGTGCATCCCTGATAAGGATGAGACAGATCATTCAGTGGGTAAAAATACTTGGGAACCAAGCCTTCTACTTGTAGATAAATTCTGACAGAAATACATCTGAGAAAATATTTGATGTCTGGTACTAGGTATTGGATTATATCTACAGCTGTGAAGCAGTGATTCCCACTAACAGATTTACATGTCTTCACCAAGCTGTGCTGATCTGTTCTGAGAACAACTGAAGTTTTATTCTTTCAATTTTATTTTGTTCTTAAATTTTCCTAATTGAATTGCATTTGAGCTAATCTTCCCTGGGGGCAAACCTGCTGTTCTGACCGTATTGAACTCGTGAAGATATTTGAAGAATTGCGCTTGTCTCAATATTTAGTACTCATTGGTAACATTGGATCGCGGGGGTTTGGCAACCATGTATCCTTGTATGCTCAAGCCTGCTCTTGATTTAAAAATAAAATAAACCAGAATAAACGTTCGCCTGAAGAAGAAAACATAACATCATATGTACATGCACCCCTATTGCGTAATTTTGCTTGTTTTGTTTTCAAGTAAGGTCACGACCCCCTCCCTATCTGCCACTTTTATTTTCGGCGCTTCGCGCCTTCTTTGTGATCTTTGGCTTCAAAGCATACACATCAAAACCTGTCTCTTAAGACGTTGCTGTAAAGTCGCATGGCCTTGGACTGTAGATATTAGAGGTTTTGAAGTATGCCTGTGATTTAAGACCTGTGTTCTCAGTTGCAGTTGCTCTTGCTTTCCGAGGTATTCGGCCATGTGAGTTCATTCTTGTCAGAGGCTTGCTCTCACAAACGGCTTTTAGTCACACCAATGACAGGCAATTAAAACAGGTACCAGTGATGTTTTCGATGACGTCATGTAGGTTAATTATAGTCGTTATGTAAAAAAGGAAGATGAGAAATGTAACCTTTTCTGCTGTTTGAAATTGACAAGACTATTCTTCCTAGAAATACGCTGAAAATTACTGTAGCAAACATGATATCATATATACATGTATACCTACAAATGTATTACAAAAATCCTGGATCGACATAATACATCAAACACTCTTGATTCTTTGTCAGTATTTATATATTGGGAGTTGAAATACAAATGTCATATTTTCTTGTCGTGATTTCAAACGATTATGACCGTTATCTAAAGCAGACCGGTAGTTTACTTCTCGTGTGTATTGGAATATAAGAATCAGTACTGACAGTACTTTGATTTTCATCACTGATAAGATAGATCTTCACCTTGTGTTTGTAATGACCGTCTAAAGCACACACTCGCATATATAATGTACAGTATTCATACCGGCATTATATTCGGACGTCAATGCATCCATGCCACAGCTATCAAACAAATATACCTTGTCAATCTGTTAATAATGCTCTACACTTCAATCATGACCTCTACTAACAGCAGAATCACTGTCATTATGGACGTCTTCGGTAAAACGACCAAATATTCCAACAAAATAACACAACAACAACAACAACAAAATAATCCGCAGCAAGAACATCAACAACATAAACGCCCACAACAAACAAACACCGACTATTTCAGCTATATCAAGAGAAAAAACGACCATATAAACTTACAACGCCATCACCCTACATGACTAACATCAGCATCAATACCACTGAAAACAACAGCATCGATTCCAATAAACATCGAAAAACAACAACATCAAAGACGAGAACATTGCCGCCATCATCAAAAACATCTAGATCATAGACACCATATCAAAATCAAGAACACCAAATAAGATAGCAATATCACCACAAAACAGCATCGACAACACTAACAATGATTACAACATCTTCAACAACAAGAGCATCAAATAATAACGACACCAACACGGCCACCAAAACAACCTAAAATACGAACGACAACAACACGTAAAGTCAAACGATAACATTAAGGACGCCAACAACTACAACTGCGCATCCATAATAATAGACAACAACACATATAGCAACATAAACAATACCATTACAATTTACAACCAACAACAACAAAAACAGAAAAACTCAACTTTCTATAAAAGCAACGAAGTTCTTTGCAATGTTTCATAGATGGGATTATATACGAGCTACTACATAAATGCATTAAGGGCGGATTGTAAAAAGCCTAAATAAATCATTAGTTTTAAGAAAGTTAATGGCTGTTTTTTTACGCACAAAGAACTGCACATTTTGAATATACATAAGATTGCATCAATACTGCAGGGAAAAAGCTATAACCGTTTTTGAAAAGAAGTACATAAAAGCGTTGCGTGTATACAAGTGGCTTGTTATACATATTTTAAGGGCATTTACTTCCTCACTAAATTGTTCCCAAGGTTACTGACAAATCAGAAAAATTAGGGAAAATGTCAAGTCGATTTTGCAAAAGATTGAATGCACAGACTTAGCATCTCATGCATTAGCCAACATTCCATGTACATGTATATGCTTTTCAGCAAGAAACAGTCACTCGTAAGCTACACAACGTTAGTCCAGCACTTCATCAAACCCGTTCAGTATGAAGTGTTTTTGTTAATTTTTGTATAATATCCCACACAAGAATCTTCAACCTCGTTGTAGATATTATCGAATGCCGATGAAACGCTTCAAGTATTGTAAATAGTTCTGGGTGTCATTCAGCAATGAGGGTTCATTATGGTGTTTCCAGATGACCTGCTCCTTTTGCTTCCTATGCCCAGCGTTTACTTAAGAAACAGTTACTGCCAATTTTGCTTCCTTTTCGTAGCGTTAGACAAAGGAATAGCCTATTTTGCTTCCTTTTCTTAGCGTTAGACAAAGGAACAGCCTATTTTGCTTCCTTTTCGTAGTGTTGAACAAGGAACAATGATAGCCTGTTTAGCTTCCTTTTCGAAGCGTTAGACAAAGGGACAGTTACAGCCTATTTTGCTTCCTTTTCGTAGCGTTGGACAAAGGAACAGTTACAGCCTGTATTGCTTCCTTTTCGTAACGTTAGGCAAAGGAACTGTTGCAGCCATCTTGCTCCCTTTTCGTAGCGTTAAACAAAGGAACAGTTGCAGCCTATTTTGCTTACTTTTCGTAGCGTTAGACAAAGGAACAGTTGCAGCCTATTTTGCTTCCTTTTCGTAGCGGTAGACAAAGGAACAGTTGTAGCCTATTTTGCTTCCTTTTCGTAACGTTAGACAAAGGAACAATTGCAGCCTATTTTGCTTCCTTTTCGTAGCGTTAGACAAAGGAACAGTTGTAGCCTATTTCATTTCCTTTTGAAGAGTTAGACAAAGGAACAGTTGTAGCCTGTTTTACTTCCTTTTCGTAGCGTTAGACAAAGGAACAGTTGTAGCCTATTTTATTCCTTTTCGAAGCGTTAGACAAAGGAACAGTTGTAGCCTATTTCATTTCCTTTTCGAAGCGTTAGTCAAAGGAACAGTTGTAGCCAATTTTACTTCCTTTTTGTGGCGCTAGACAAAGGAACAGCTGCAGCCTATTTTGCTTCGTTTTCGAAGCGTGAGACAAAGGAACAGTTGCAGCCTATTTTGCTTACTTTTCGTAGCGTTAGACGAGGAACAGCTGCAGCCTGTTATAATTCCTTTCTATGGCGTTAAAGTAACAATTATAGCCTATTTTGCTTCCTTTTCGTAACTAAGGAACAGTTACAGCTTATGTATCCCTCCCAAAACCAGCATTTATTTGAGTAACAATTACAGCCTATTTTGCTTCGTTTTCGTAGCATTAGGCAAAGGAGCAGCGGCAGTCTATTTTTGCTTCCTTTTCGTAGCGTTAGATAAAGAAATAGTTGCAGTCTACTTTTGCTCAGTTGCATTCTATATTTACAACATACAATGTACTATTGTCGCGACGAGTATTCGAAGTCACATTGCACACTATATACAGTGAGAACACCCTTCACAGTGCACAAGGACATGCAGAAATATGAGTCATTCATATGCCTATTATATTAAAATGGTTGTTCAAAATGAAAACGGAATTTATCTCATCGTTCCTGATGTTATGTCAGAATTTATCTTGTATAATTCATATTATGGGTATAATTTAATTCAATAAATACTCATATCAAGAAATATCCATTTTATCTAATTATTTCATTGATTTTATTATACCAAGTTGTTACTGGGAATAACACGTCTGCTAACTCGGGTTAACGAGTACGTATCACTCTCGAGAACCAAAACGCTTGTGGTATTTGTTAGACCTATTAGGAGATGGGTTGGACGAACATTTTTTAGGAGTGATATGTGAAATATGAATGGAAAAAAAACTAATCAGAATATACCACAAAGGAATACGTGTATTACGTGCTAATACGCACTCTTTTGTTCTGACAGCAATTATAGATTTATGCTCACTTGTGAGTTTCAAAAAGCATAAATAGTATGTCTTCGTTTTTCTCATTTTCCACTCCCAACTGAAAAAAATAACCAACATCAACTACTACTCATAGTTTTCTTTCAACTGAACTTGGACATGGAGTGCAAGCACCAGATGTGTACGGTGTATGTGCGTATCAGAGAGAGAGAGAGAGAGAGAGAGAGAGAGAGAGAGAGAGAGATTTGATCGATTTTGGCCAAGTGCCTACAGACAGATGGTTAGGAAGTACTTACCGTTCTGGAGGTTTTACTGATCGTGAGGTCGAGAGGGATTACCTGGCTTACATCAACATTGACTTTAATTAGAGAGGCGAGATCCTATGTATCGGTTTCTGACGTCTTATATTTATGTATTAACTACATGCTATTACTAAACTACCAGTAGACGACTGTGTAGGCCTGAAGATATAGATTTTTATAGATTCTTACCCACCTACCTGGTTGACATAATGAATGTCTAGAATCTTCACAGAACAATGGTATTTACAATTGAATTGCATGTATCTACTTGCCATTTCACACAAGACATGGTCACTCTTTGTTAATCTTTGATCATTTGTTATTTGCTAATATCCCAACGAACTGGAGACGACCCTACAGATTTTATCCTTTCCCTGTACAAATTGGTCTTTGAATAAAAATTTAACCTTTATTCAGTTTCTCCACAACAAGTGTCACAGAGAACTAAGAACCTACTATCAAAGGCCATATTCTTGAAACCCAAAGTCGCGAATTGCTCGATGTTTTATCTCTACTGACGGTACTATTACTAGGTTATCAATAGCCCTGAAACTTGTCTTATCCTTAAAACATGGATAATTCCATTGACGACCGGTGTTACTCATTCTCGCGGTATGAAGTTTGATGATTATCTGGGCACAGGTTAAAGGTTATAGGCTGTGACCTCGCAATCATTTGCGTTTGACATACATATTAACCATAGTAAAAACACTTTGTTGCATTCGCTGTCGTTCCATGACCACGAGTCCAACTTTCATTGCTTGACACATATGGTTTTAATTAGGGCATAGCTGAAATATTGTTGACTGTAGCCATTTTATATTACACTTGAAAAGTTGTTCTTATTCTAATTGAGAACTGATGTTCTTTGCTGGGGTATTTGTTGTCTTTCAATCTTTTCCTTCAAAAATTACCTTGACGCCAGTTAATGACTGCGGGATTGCTGTTTGTGACATAAAAGACAAAATTACAGAGATTCTGTCACAACTGAGACCAAGGGATTATGTGCAGCGAGATATGTGCTCCCTAGGTGTTTTACATAATGGGAATCTGGAATTGTTGTATGGCGTGCAGAAAGCATCAGAACGATAACAAAATGCACGCTCAACTGGAATCGATTCAACAATTATAAAGCCAGTCAGCCCAAATTATCTCCTTCAGAAGGCAATTGAAATCAGAACATGCGAGCACAAATAGTTTATGATAGTTTCATTTTATGAGTACAACTTGGTCATTAAAAAATTGTGAACTTGTTGAGAAAACTAGCGCACGTAGCACATTACAACACTAGCCTGATGGATATCTTGTTCTGAATTCCACAGTCAGGGCTTCTTCACGACCCCTGTCTTACTATCACATCCACGACCGGGACTCAAACAAATGACTCCTTAAAACGTTTTAGATATTTAAAGGTTTATAAATAGCAAATTTGAGCATTCATGAACAAATTAATAGTCACAATTGAACCGCAAGAATAGACATAAAAGTAAAGTTGTGCTGTCTATTTCCCATGATTCTGGAGCAAAATTTACATCGCTAGAAGTTCCCACTTACAAATAAGAAAAACTTAAGCTCTATTGTAATGAGGTCTAAATAGCGAGTTTTCACTGTCCATAGAAAGAAAGCCTCTTAGTGAAAATTCATCTATGTCCACACGCATTGACTGAAGTAGAATAAGCCTAGTTTTGAAATTTAACATTCATGTACCACGTGGTACCCGATAACGTTTTTGCAGATCTATTGTTTCCTATAGTGATGGAATGACGTAAGAAGACGCTATCCCGCCCTAACGTCATTTCAGTGGGAAGATTACCTATGTATAGTTACGTTCCATCACCATTTGAGATACTAGTCCCGCACAAACCTGTTCGGTTATCACTTCGTACATTAATATTTTCCTTTCACGACTTGTCTACAGTTTCATCTTGTTTTTATTTCAGAATTATCTTGCACAATTTGGATACATATCTGCTGGAGAGATAGAGAAGGAGTCACAAAATTTGATGTCATCGGCAGATTTAGCAGAACCCATAAAAAATCTCCAGCGCATGGGGAATATACCTGTGACAGGAAGGATAAACAGAAGAACACTAGAACTGATGAAAAAGCCCAGGTGTGGCGTCAAAGACCCGGTGATAAAAGGGAGGAGGAGGAAGCGATATGTGATAGCACCAACAAAGTGGGACAAGAAACACCTGACTTACAGGTAAGTGATAAGGTGTAATCTTGAAACCGTCATCTCAGCCTCGTAGTAAGGGCATATGTCTCATGTAAGGAAACCCTGGCTCAAACCCACAAAACCCAGACGTTGAAAAAATAGTAGTGAACGTTAGAAGTTCAAACTTGAGATCAAAGTTGCAGGTCGTTAAAAATTGGTCTTTATAAAGTGTGACCCGATGACTTTGTAGGCTTTGATCGCTAGTGCTACATTGCCTTGATTACCAAACAAACATATTATTTTTGAATGTTAATTGATTAATTTTAGGTCATACAAACTAACTATGTTCTTTGTAAACTGAGTTGTATCCGGAAATGATATCACGGACGGATGTTTGATCCTCCATGGCATCTGATCCTACCTCAGGACTTCAGAGGTCCGTCTGTGTCACCGCATAATGTCTACTGATTTTTTCGGCGATTGACACTTGAGTATCTGTGATTTTTAATGGTAAATAAAAATGGTCGCCTCTGTCTTTCTGCCTCTTAATAATGCATACAGTTTTTTTTTTTTGCAAAATTAAACTCTGTAACATCCCCCCCCGAGATCCGTTTACATGTGCCCTGAAATTATTGTCATTAATATAATACTCCAAAAATAAAATGGCATACCGGACACGCGCTTAAGATTTCTTAAGGACTTCTTATACAGGCGGTAATGAGAGTGGTATTAGCTATTAGTCATAGATGTATACGACATTTTGTGTGAGAAATTTCAAAACAGCAACTTCACTTGGCCAATCATATAGAAATATTTCCCATTTGCTAAGTACAGGGAAAGGAACCAACATCTTGTGTTACAGCGCGACACATCATTTCCAGCTGTGCTTTGTACAGAAATGCTTTATAGCTGTTGCTAAGATGGTAGATGTGCAGACATTTTACGGATTTATAAGTAGCAGGTTGTTTCAAGTTTTCTTGCTTTAACTTTGTCGGATAAGTTACTGCTTGGTTGGGGTAAGCACAGTTATACTTCTAAGGGTTTTTTTCTGATATTTTATTTTGGCTTTGACGTGTTGACTTTTGAAGGTGGTTCGAGTGAGTTTTGTAGTTTCGGGTTTTTGTTTGATAGTCTCCGACTTAGACTCAACGGTAATATTGCAGACTTTGAGCAAAAGGCTATTCTGATTCAAAATCCAGACCCAGATTTGCATAAGAAAATTGATAGGATCAGATTCGCTTTCATTCCTTTGGATTGTGAAATGTTGAAGAAATCTAGGTCACAAATTTGGCGCGAAATCAATGTGAAGTATTTGTGTCAGAAAATTGGATTAAGACATTGATGCGTAACACCTGGATCTGACACTAAAGGATACACACATAAGGGCTACCGAAACTCCTGCACGTGTGACCTTGTTCGGTGTGGTTGTCGTGTAGAAATCACTCATCACAACCTGCATGAATGAGGGCACAAGTGGCATGGACACTCAAAGTGGTGTTAGCTGCACGTGGTGTATGCTCTCCGGCCTGGATATCTCCGACTTGTGAAATCAGCTTTGTTAGGGTCATAAAGAGTTTTGTAATCAAAATATATTTCAAGGTAAATACTGCATCATTTGTCATTTTAGGAGATTTTATGAAGAAATGGGTTTTCAGAAATAAAGAAAGAAAGAAAAAAAAAAACAAGGACATTGAGTACGGTGCTACATTACTTGGCTGTTTTCTCTGTTTTGTTAGTATATAGTAATATGTACACGAGCTTTGTAAGAAGGAATAGGTAACTGAAAAAAGTAAGTTATAGATAGATCTAATGTGTTTGGTAGGATATACTGGCAAACCAGGCTTCTTCGGCCTTCTCTCTGTCAATGAACGTTACTGTTCTTTGTTCTTATTTTTCTTCTATCAGGGCAATTTGCTTTTGTATTTTCTCCCGGTAATATGTTCTGTTTCATTCCTTTTTTGTTTATTTGACCTAGTATAGAAACTATCGTCTGCTGGCGTTGGAAAGATTCTGTTCTCTAAACTTTGACACTCGAGGTATGCTGTAGTTCAGTTTCTTTCTATTTCGTATAAGTTAGATTGTATCATTCACGTGAAAGGTCAGAAGTCACCAGCACCCTCCTCAGAAACAGTGACAGAAGTCACAAGCTCCCTCTTCAATAACAGTGATAGATGTCACAAGGTCCCTCTTCAATAACAGCGACAGGAGTCAAAAGCTCCTTCAGAAACAGTGACAGATGTCACAAGCTCCCTCTTCAGAAACAGTGACAGATGTCACAAGCTCCCTCTTCAGAAACAGTGGCAGATGTCACACGCTCCCTATTCAGAAACAGTGACAGATGTCACAAGCTCCCTCTTCAGAAATAGTGACAGAAGTCACAAGCTCCCTCTTCAATAACAGTGACAGATGTCACAAGCTCCCACTTCAATAACAGTGACAGATGTCACAAGCTCCCTCTTCAATAACAGTGACAGAAGTCACAAGCTCCCTCTTCAATAACAGTGACAGAAGTCACAAGCTCCCACTTCAGAAACAGACCAAAGCAAAGATAAATTAGATGCTCCTTCACAAAGCTGATGATTCAGGGTCAGTAAAAATGAAAGTCTCAGAGTTCAGATCGACAGAAAGTAAATGTTTTGTCACACAAGCACACATAATAGTTACGTCACTGTGTTTAGTGTCCTACTTCCATGCAGAAAAATACACAAACATCAAAAGTTTTTGGATGATATCGAGTTTCAAAGTGTTTTCCGCGATTTGTCGCTGTTGATGACTCAAGTTGGTGATGCTGCACTTAGCTATGTGCATCAAAGGGAACCACGACTTTTCAGCAAAAACCTTCAAATGCATAATTCGTCAACAATAAAATGATCTAATTATATAGGAAACGAGAATGTAAATTGTGACGTCGTTTTTTTTAATGTTTCCTAGAAACATTCAGCACTGTTCGTGTAGCAGTTCAGATATGGAGTAGACATCTAAAAATACATACATTTTGAGATATAAAAATTGCACAAGTTGCAGTTTGTTGTATTAACAACTTATTCTGACTCATTCGTAGACGTTGTTTCTGTGGCTATAAACACTTTTCTTCCCAGATTTCATCAAGTTATAAGTCATGCCAATTTTACGTCGTCTAATTTTCACCGCCCCTAAGTATATGCAAACAAGCAATACGTTAACGTTAACTAAGTATAACATCTTCATATCCGAACGTCCTACTCTTAGCCAAGAAAGGCTGAGATAATCTAGATCAAGATTGATGTGAATTAAATATTTATATCTACATCGGCTACTGATACAGCTGAGGTTTCTTCTTGCACGGATAGTGTTTTAACTCGATCTTTTGGGGATTTTGTCGTGGGTCTTTTTTTTTTACACTGTCATTTAGTGTTTCCCTCGCTGGAAGCGAAACGTAAACGGCAGCATAAGACAAAAGTTCCTCGACATGAGACTCTGCGAATGATTCAGTCCTTGACAGTGTTGATAATGATATATTCACTAGATCTAACTAATACAACTTGAGCAGCGTATAACACGAGACAAAAGCCACATGCGCGTTATAGTAGGGTTAAAAAAACTTATGGTTTAGAAGCTTTTAATAATGAAATATTCTGAGTATCATGTTGGATGCCAAAATATCATCTTTTTCAAATGCTCTTCTACAGGCCCATCATCTGTTTCGATCAAGACAAAAAACCTGAGAGATCTCAACTTTCATTACGTGTAAACTTTGTGTTGATTACCAAGTGATGGTAGTTAGTTTTTGCGAGTGTGTGTGTTTTAATCAGATGAAGCCTGTTTATATCGAGGTCAACAAACTGCTTAGTGTAGGTCGTCGTACCCTAACATC
>JACSZP010006622.1:0-11280 GCA_016161895.1 Pinna nobilis | reverse complement strand
ATCATCATCATATTCGTCTTCTTCTTTCATCATCATCTTGATCATAATGATAGCAATAATCGTATTATTAACAATGATAATCATCATTATTATGAATATTATGAGAGTTTTAATGAAATTATGATAACAACATTAAAATGATTATTATGATACAATTTTGATAAGTTTTTCCCTGTTTAGGACAGTAATTTTAGCATTGTCCTCTTCGCGATCCATGTCAGAGGTCCGACACGCGCATCGTAAAATGCACGTGAATTAATTCGTGCATGGCATGCCACGGCACAACGTTACAGTGGTTGGAATCTAATTCATGAAGCAGACGATTCAATCATTGTTAAACCAAGCCTTAATTTTATCAGGACTTTGTAAATCAAATTTTCTAGGATGGATAGAAGCGAAATCGCTATACAACAAATAAAAAATAAGTCGTCTCGAATATCGCCCTGTTTATCGCTTATTGGCCTGTTTAATTCATCTTGGCACTACTACAAGTCTTATCCACACGAAAACGGACGAGCTATTTCTCATTTCAGCATATATATTGTCAAAATACAACAACAACAACAAAACTTAACTAAAACATTTTTAAATATTTTAAACTTTTCGTTTTCTGTAAACTTCTCATTCTTAAAACTAACTTCATTATTGACCATCGAAATTAAGAATTAACAAAGTTACGGAATGAATTTTTTTTGTATCAAATATGATTATTTTGACCGTGAATTCGAAATTAGTCATAGACATAGGAATAAAAAAACGTCATGGAAATCACGATTTACATATTTTTTCTGCATAAAATCAGAATCAAAATCGCTTATTATTTAGATTTTCCTAATCACACAGAAAATAACAGATGAAACCGTTATACAACAAACCAATATTTCTGCCACACGCATGGCTAATCACAATGATGGGGCGTGTCGTTCATTAGGAAATCTCGTAAAAATGGAGTTAAAAATAGCTCACGGCTACAGCGAAATCTGATTGGCTGATAAACGTTTAAGCAAAACCTCCTCGACCGATGTAAATAGAGATCGTATTCAAAGACGATTACTTTAAAACAAAACCTGTTTGCTGATAGTAAAACGTGTCCAGTAATGTTGGAAACTTATAAGTCAATTATTCGGATACTACACGTTGTATAAAGTTCGCGTCTGTTGTTTGTCAAATTTTTAGTGACTTTATCAAACCCGAATCAGAGACATTATTAGCACTGGTATCCCGTTCTAGAATCGAGATGAGTTTAAGTGTAAGCGGGTATTCACATCAAGGGTACCCGCACCCGGGTCCCATGTCACATGACTTTTATCAGTATGCACAGATGCCGAGATACCCGGACCACTGCGCAGATGCATCGTATTTCCAAAACTGGGTGTTAAACGGAGTTAATGGCCACCATCCAGATATTTCTGTTTCCCCGGAAGCCTACGGTATGTGTACTTCGTCTGCGACGGAATATCATTCCATGGGAAGTTATGATCCATTTTCACCAAATCCTCACAGGTGTGTAAAAAGACGGACTACAGCAAATAAAAAGGAGAGGCGGCGGACACAGAGCATTAACACAGCTTTTGCTCAACTCCGGGGGTGTATACCAAATGTTCCGTCGGACACAAAATTATCCAAAATCAAAACTTTAAGACTAGCTACTAGTTATATAGCATATCTTATGGACGTTTTAGCAAAAGACGACCCGACGTTGACGGAAAAAGATTTTAAAGCTGAGCTAACGAAGAAAAAAGACGAGAAAAAGGATAAAGAGAAATTGAAAGAACAGGTATGGTTATTTAAAAAACAAAATATAGTTTCTGTTTCACAGAAGAAAAATAATCAAAATATTTGTATTTGAACCAGTTTAATCTATATCGTTAAATAAATCATCTACACTTTCATCGTCATTATCACAATCATCGTCTATGTTTAGGCCCCCGTTAATAATTTCTACTTATCTGAAAATGACCTTGCTTAAATCTCTAAAATCATAAATAAGTATAAAACATGTTTCCTCGTAGAATACGGCGATAAGGTATGCAAGGATCGTGTCAGTGAAATGAATATGCTTATCAATCGGTTTCATAAGTTAAGATAAAAATATCATATAGAAATATATGGTCCCTAAAGTAACTTCGATTTCCTTATAACTTACAATTATTACCCCTTTTTGTGAGGTCGATCTGTTTCACTATTTACAACATCTATATCTATACGATCGTGTGATATTGTTTTGACATCCCCGTCAGGGTGTATTAAGTTCTGACTATCGGTTTCATTAAGAATTCCGATGTTTGCTTTTTGACATTTCACGTATTTGTGGTGACCCATTTTAAAGTTTTATTTCCAACGGAATTATAATGCGAAATTTTATCAAGAAAAATTTAAGCGATATGTCAGTAACGGAGCTAGATAATGGTAAGATATACGTCTCGACGAAAGCCACGGGACGACTAAGAAAATATTTGGTAGATGTTGTATTTCGTACCTAAATATTGTATGTAAGATGTTATCGATCTGGATTTAAGAGATAAAATTAGCCGATGGTCAGTTCTCCTTTAAACCAAAGCCGCAACGCAGTCTGGAAATGACACACACAAAATTCGATATAGAATTGTATGGCCGTGTTTTTTTCTGTTGTCTCAGGTTCTGAATCGAGTTAAAAAGTCCTCTCTGAAAATCTTCAAGAAAATTAATTATAAAGTTTTAATAAAGATTTTCGTTTGATATGTAAATATCCTTGTTGTTTATGATTTTAAAAGTAAACTTCTTAGTCTAAGTTCATTTTAAAATCGTTGGAACATCAGTATGAGTTTATTCAGACAGACTTGCCCTCCTTGAAAATTTTCCATGGGGAGATTTTTTAATATCATGGGTGAAACTCCAACTTCTACAAAGAATTAAAAGAAAAAATGTAGTTTTTCATTGGAGAGAGATATGCGTTTTTGTTTCTTCATAAGGAATCATCAGAATTTTACGTAAGAAATAGGAAGACTTTTTATTTATGGAAGAGACTCTGCATATATGTGTAGTTCATATTTTAAAAACGACCCGACCTGTAAATTCATACTTGAATACGATGCGTATTTTTTTTTTTTTTACAGTTTTCTTAACCTATAGCTACTACCTACCTAGAGGTGTAGGTAAATGTTAATCTATGAGTAAATAAAGGTTTAACAAATATAAAATGCAAATCAACATTATATCTATAAATCTTGTCCGGATTTGTAGTTTCCCCCTCCGGCTTGGTTTTCACGGTAGATTGGTCTGCGGGAATAAAATATCTCACCTATGAGTCTTTCCTGTGTTAATAAAAGTAGAGATCTGTTCTTTTCTTATAATTCTACCTAAAATGAATGACAAAAAGAGAAAAATTGGGGAAAAACTGTATTAATAAATATGGAATAATGTACATTTCTAATACGATCATTATTTTTGATACAAGATTTGCCGTGCCTTGATCCGGTTTCAAATATTATTTCAAAACTTCTCAGGGTTTCTCATAATCCCCTACCCCTACATATTCCTGCCTGTGTTCTACTATAGAACCAACGATTTCAAATTGCTTTAGATTTCAGAATTCTAGTTCATGAAGTAAAAAAATCAATCCATTCTCTGGTTTTTCTCTTGGAATAAATTTTAGAACCCAGACGAAATTGTTTTGTTTACAACTGATCTGACTCAGTGTCCGGTAACGGATATGTTTTGACTATCCTTTCACAAGTAATTTTTCAATGTTGTATCTCCCACACAATCAGAATCACTACGAAGTAAAAGGAGTAACGTAATTACAATCTGGACAATGGCAGTAATATCAAAACCATGTTTAAAAATAAATTTGCAAACTATATTTGTAAACTGGAAACTTCATTCAATTCAAATTTGAACAATCGCCGTTTTTAAAAATTAACATGCATAACCAGCATCCTGTTTAATGTTTTAAATTCAATATGATGTCTTTAACCAAAAAAACGGTGTTGATAATCCTGGTAATGGACGCGATTAGAAATGACACGGAATGACGGACGTACGTCTCAGATCCGTACTGCTTGTCCTCCCCACGTATACTGCTTATTTTATTAACAGGCAGAAAATTGCCAGATAAAAGGAGCTTACGGTGGTGTTAATAGCTGGCCAGCCACAGGGGTCAAACATGAGAAGTTATTGCATCTTTCGGACTCGCCATGAAGTCCGGTCTTTTGGAGTATACGCAGCGATAACTCTGATGACCAAATGCTTCCCCGTGGTCCCGCGGTAATTTGTAGCGCCTCTCTTGTACGGCGAATCGGCTGCGTAACTGCAGCTTCGGCGACAGAGACCCAGTATCTAAGGAAAATATCATTTTAAAATTTATTCCTTAGTATCCGTGGTATGAAAAAAACATGGTGCTTATCATAAAACCATGGGGGATACTGCGGAGGATAATAAATCACTTATGGTTGTCAGCTAAATGTATTTCATTATTTATTGCTACAGTTATAGCATTAGCATTTTATTCCCAATGTTGATAACAACAAAAAAACCTCCGTAGCATTGTACACGACCATGGTAACGGTATTACGTCATCGTATGACATAAACAGAAAACTCAAATTTATGAAATCACAAAAAATATTTTCTCCATAATCCGATTTATAATGAAACATTAATTTGATGTCAATCAAATGGGTAACAAATGTTGGTTCTGATATAAGCACAGCAGTGAATGAAAATAAGAAATGTTATAGAAACAAGCAAATGAGGCATAAACATGCAGCAATAATTGTTAATGATACTTCAATAAATCCTGTTGACTCTGCAGAATTATGGCTTTATAGTTTACAGCCCAACTAATTGACTATGCTAGTATGAAATGCAAACTTTATCTGGGAACATTTGAAACCAATTTAAAGACCATAACCTCGAGCTATCAGCGGCGGTAGTTGTCTCAAAGTGAGCGATGGTGCCGAGTTTACATCTTAGTTTGTTTCCCCGCAATAATCCCGTTCATGAACCATACATCATAATCTAGTTTTAGAGTAAATGATGTCATTAAAAACCTTTCAGCCTCCTGATGAAGTCGGTACATATATTTGTCGAGAGGAATAAACGTCTAGTTTATTACTTATAGACATCCATGGAGAAAAACAATTTTGCTTAGCCCGATGATTGATGTGCAACGTACAGCATCTACAAGTCAGAATGGCTCTTTGAAATTTACAGGATATAGCTCTCTCTCTCTCTCTCTCTCTCTCTCTCTCTCTCTCTCTCTCTCTCTCACGCACACACACACATACACACACACACGCACACACTTTCATTAAACATTAGCATCACAAATAATGCACAGTGATAAAAAAAACCATAACACCAATCGGCACTGAATGTTTTCGTTGAATTCATCATTTTTATACCTCGGCTGAGGCAGTAGAACAATAATTGGTTTACATTTGTAACTGTGATATTAACATACAGGCCTTACGTGATATTATTTCATTTTTTATGAAAAAGTAAAGGAAACGAACGGTGATCGCATCCATAGTTCTCTTAAGGAATACAAAATAAAGAGCTTGGAAAACAGGGGCCCCTGAAAAATATCAGAGGTGGGATCAGGTGCCTAGGATGAGTAAACATTCCCTGTCGACCGGTCACAACCGCCGTGAGCTCTATATTTCAATCAATGTAAATTGTGCTTGAAATAAAAAAAAAAATAAATACATTTTATTAAAAAAAATCAGGATCACAAAACAAAAATATTTGACAAAATGATATTCAGACATATTAGGTATATGGTAATTTTTAGAATGACAATATTAGAACTAAATCGGTAAAAACATAATTGTATAACATTCTTCAGACTAACAAAAACTCTTAAAGCTTTATTTTTATCATAATCCCAGTGGTCATCGTCCACATCAATGTAATCATCACTATTAATTAGATCGGTTCAACTTATTGATTTTCTCCCAGGCCTTCATAAACATGGCTTGTTCTGGGGCTTCCGGAGGCTGTGAAGTAGACTTGAGCAGATTCCCCCGTACCACTGCCGTGTCTTTGTCGTAAGCTGTAAATGAAGAGAAAACATTTTTGTTCAAACACTTTTAGTTCATGTCTGTCTTTAATTATTATGATGTCTACGATTAGTACAAATCTAGACGTCTGTAATATCCTGAGCAAGGACACAAAAACCTAACAAATCTCTCTCTCTCTCTCTCTCTCTCTCTCTCTCTCTCTCTCTCAGATCCCTTTATATTTAACTTTTTTCATTGGAGAAAGCTTCAATTCTGTATGGGCAGTTATGACTCAGGATACATTCATATTCAAAACGTTAATTAAAAAAAGGGGGGTATAGTTGAATCTAAATTTTTAATGATTTCAACCAAAGATAGCGTAGAATACCAAATATAACAACATACACGTCATCTTCCGTCCAACTTCCGAATAAAAAATAAACATTAAAGAAGCAACGAAGGATATAAGGAAATCCAAGTCTTATACATATGAAATTCTGGAATAATAGCGACCTAAAAAAACTGTAAATCGATACCTGGTGGGACCAGGTGATTGGAATGAGTCAGCGTCCTCTGTTGGCGTGCCGCGTCCGTCGCAAAATGAAGTTCCATGACAGTAACATGACGTGGCTCTGTCGATTTCCGGTTCATAACAGGAAAGTCAAGCGTTCGAAAGCGGTTGTTTTTTTTCTGCTTATCAAATATGACAGGAATATTCAAACTTTTAATTTCGATCACTGACCAATGGGGAAGAACCAAGCCTAACTTAAAAGTCCTTCGCCAACTTCCGCTGATGTTTCAAAAAATTGCGAAAAAAACGGATAAGACAGCAATGATAACATAAAGCAGTATACCGTATAGATATCGCTTGTACACTTACAGCTTCAGCTTGAGGAATATAACCATCGGAAGACAGGATGATACTCCGATTAGGACGCCGATCAATATACCAAAGGAAACAGTTGTTCTGAATATCCGGGACTCTAGTGGATTACCCTCTGCTGTAAATGTAAAACGTTAAGGAATTGGTAAATACTGAGGGCATTACTGATCATAATGTGTACGCGCTGCAATTAGATAATTAACATTTGTTATAATCTTTCCACACGACACATTAAAGAAAACGTAATTGTCCTTTTGCATCACAAGCAAGTCTTATATATAATCAATGTTTGTGGTCTAATATATACATATACATATCCGCAGTGGCAAATGGTTTAAGAATTAGAACCATCTTGATATTCGCTTTAAACCAACACAACTTTGACTACGCTTAAACTCGAAAGTTTAAAAAGAGGATCTCTCCCGATATTGTTTTTTTAATGGGAATTTAACTCTACTACTATGAACAACCCGCGACCATACGAATGAAATATTGTCGACTGTGGTATTAGTCAAAAACGAGCAAACCAAAATATATTCATACGTTTTGTATCACCAATCTTTTTTGAATTAGTTAGTTGATAGTTTCATTGAGGAGAACATAAATAGTAGAATACATTTATTGATATCAAGTCTGTGTTCTTTGTCGTTGCAATCATCTACCATCATTAACAAATTTGTTGGTGCATTTTCCAAGATTTGATATGCATGATTTTATTAGTGAAAGGGAAGTAACTCTGATTAGTTTATATTATTGAAAGAATGTTACCATCTTTCCTGTCTAAAGAATGTTAGCACGTATTAAAGGAAAATCTATTACAAGTTTTAGTCAAACTCAACTTTAGTCAAAACAAAGAGAAATAGCAGTTTTTGTCAACTCGTCTAGAACGTAAACGTCTGAAATCCTGCACCTGTTTTTTTTTTTTTTTTTTTTAATTCTTAATTTTTGTAATCTGAAACGTACGTATGTTTTTCACTTTTACAAATAATGAACATAATATGGAGAACGTACTGTATCTACAAACGGACATCCTGTTTGATTTGCAGTCTGTTACATTACACAATACGTCTCCGTGGTACATCCCTCCAACTCTGCAGTAAGGGCAGTTAATAATTCCTGCAATAGAGGTTGCCTGGTAAGTTAATATATATGGAAAATTACAATAATCTGCTTTGCAACTGAATATGCTTAAAAATTTTTCATTTAATAAGGCTTATCAATGTAGAAAATGTGAGTTTAGTGTAGGAAAAGGATCGTCGTCACATCCCTTGCAAATAATACATCGAAATTTCAGGACAAAATGTTTATGACCTGAAGTGACCTCACAACGTCCCGATGTCAAGTGTATCGGTCAATATATTGTTTGTCATGTCCAAAATAGAATATACATGTCAAAACAACTTTTTTAAAAGGGTTAAATATACGCCACTAACTAGGATTACAGCTAATAATCAGTCCCGGCTTATGATATATTCAATCGTGGTGTTTTTTCTCTAACAGAAGATGTTACTTACGCCAATGTGGTCCTGTCATCTTTACCGATTGTCCAAGGTATTAATTCTTTATTTATTATTAACCTTATGTAACCTTAATATAAAATGTGTACATGTGATCTGTATCAATCTTTTTAGGCTGATCACTATGTTTTCCGTATCTTATAAAATATTGGTTTGTTGCATTGATGTGTAACGTCTCAAATAAGAAGTATTTACTTATATGAAGGCATAATAAATACAGGTAAAGTGGTACAAATGACCTATCGTTGACCCTAAAAACCTTTGAGCAGAGAGGGTTCTTAAACGTGCCGACACTAAGCTACGGGACTTTAAGTTTTTATTTTGTCTCATGCGAAGAACAGGAAACACCAAAAATAAAAAAAAAATATTTGTTTTCTCCATTTTAATTCATTTCCATTACTTTTCAAGATGTTTGTTGTTTTACAAAACATTCTAAAAAAATGTGAGCTAAATTATATTGTACCATTGCTAGCCACCCCACTGTACAAATATTAAATATACGGCTATGAAATATAGTTTCACAAAACTATATACATGTATATGCAAAACATATAGAGGAAGAAACAGGGATTACAACTATACAGTTGCTGGTACTGATATAAAAAGAAAGAAAAAAGCAATAATACACATTTGATAATAATGATGATGACGATGGTAATTGTGTAGATGTCCGTGTCAAAACGACCATAACGTAATAAAGAAGGGGATCAAATGAGGAAATATTTCCACCACATCTAAAATAACATGTCAACGTTAATGTGAGACCGCTGTTGCTGAACGATTGATAAATGCTGCTCTGTAAAATCATTTTAAGGGATTTCTTTTGACAGAAAACATTAAACTTATGATTACAATTGAACTTATATTCAATTAAAAAAACTGAAATTGAAATATCGAAACTATTACAACTGTATCTCTCACTACAACAATTATATTAGTTTATTTTTACAACTATTTCCACTTTTTCTGTCTCTCTTTTTCGGATGAGACAGAAAACACCGAGGTCCCGTGTCACAATATATGTTGCAAGTAAACAAAACCTGGCTGCTCTAGTGCAATAGGTGCTGAGCAAAGACAACATTTGCCGCCCTTTACTGGTGCACGGTGACTCTCCATATACGTGAAAGTCACTTGAATGGGACGTTAAATTACAATACAACCAACCACTACTTTAACTACTACAGCTACTACTAGTACTAAAAATAATAACAATAATAACAGTAATGAAAATAATAATGATAATAAATAGTAATACTTAACAAATTAATAACCATTATCATAGTTATAATTAATTGCTTTACTTTAATTGCCAGATACAATAAAAATGTTTCTGATAAAAATAGCGATGTTTTATTCATTAATTTACATGTGGTTATTAAATACATACTAACTTAGTAAAGAAGCTATGAGAACCTATTTGAAGACATCATTTTTCTTCAAAAATATAAATGGTTCTCTTTTTAAATACCATATGCTTTCTCACAAAAATCCGCCCACAAGGTATGGAGGTAATGGAAATAGCTGGTTCATCAACGAATACAAGATATAATTGTTGTACAATTTATTGGCCTCATACATACTTTTTTAAAACGAGTAGTAGGCTAACTAAAATTCAAAGAGCAGATCAATTTAGCTATGTTTTGTTACCACTGCAAAAATCCTTTCCTTAGCTTTATATTTCACATGCAACATGTGGCTTGATCCTTAACGGCAGTTGTCTTATTTTATATTTTCTTTGCTTAGGCAACCCACTCGCTACAAGAGCGACTTTAAACAATGTTTTTGTAATACTTAAATGATTGAAAACTACGTGTTTCGCATAAGTTTTAGATTTATTCCAAGCAATATGTATAATTGTGTTATTACATGGAAATCATTCTATTTGATGGATTTTCTCCAAAATATACCTTTTTGAACAACGTCCTGCATCTATATGATTTCAGTACAGAAGCTTTTAAATGTTTTTTTCTTCTGATTGATTTTACACTTATAAATAATCTGAAAAAATTGAAACTGCTACCTTCTGGCACGTTTTTATCATAGAATAGGATATTTGTAGTGAAAATTATCATTTTTCACAGACTTGTAACCATGTTAACAGCATAGAAAACAGCATGGTGAAAGTGTTGCCTTCTCTGGGAAGAGGGTTGACTTCAATCAGATACCAGAATTATATTTTTTTAATCCTCTGTATGGGTGTAAAATTACTCTGAAATGGCCTTGTGACACTCCTATAGCACAGTGTCTCCGTAAAACGGTTGCCAGCGCAACCAATGCAGATAAGATTAAGAAAATGTCATCACGTTGAGATTTCCATTCAAGCCGATACACGTGCAAATTCATAAGAAACTCGGTGACTATGCGTGCCGAATTTTTTACGGTTATAGAGAATGGCTATCAACGACTTACTCAAAAGATAAGGTTGGAATCAATTACATCCTACCGGTCTAAAGACAAGCACAATGCCTCAAGATATTTACAGTATTTCACCGACAAATTATGCAAGAGGCAAATTTGTATCGTACAAACGAATTTTGTGTTCACACAATGACTTGAATATGATAAAATAAATGGGTCAATCACAGCCCCTCTTGGTTACGATTCTAACAGACATTTAAAAGAATTTGTCTAAATATAGTCCAATATACACAGAGCGATACACATAAATTAACAACAAACAATTAAACACGCAGATATGTTTTACCTTTAGCTGATATCCATGGCGATTTGTATTTATACTGTTTAATCCAAAACTCTTGCGAATATAAATTCCTCCAATCATCTTCAAATTCTAGATTTGTCGACACCAATTCGCTTGACACAAAGTCCTTAATCTCGGTATCATTGAGAAGAATTCCTTCCTTATTGTTACAACTTTCGACTGCAGAATACCATGTCAT
>JACSZP010006619.1:0-10819 GCA_016161895.1 Pinna nobilis | reverse complement strand
TTAGTTCCCAATCCCTCCATGGTCTTTTCAGCTACTGATCGAGTGATCTGCCCTGAGTTAAGTTAGATACATGTACTATGATGTAGAAAAGACATTTTAAGAGCCCGTTTAGTTCCCTCCATGGTCTTTATAGCTACGATCGAGTGATCTGCCCTGACTTAAGTTAAATACATGTACATGTACTATAATGTAGAATTTTTTAAGTGCCTCATTCAGTACTGTGTACTACAATGTATATCACAATATGCTTTGACCTATTTGAGCTATCATTGCTATGGAACATGTGACTCTTTTATATTCTATATTTGTTTATGTACACTAGTCATTCAGAGTTTAAATTCCAATCATTGCTTTATTGAGAGATGGTATAAAAGACCACATACTTGTACAGGGCTATCAGCACTGTGATCATATAACCATATCTCTGGTGCCATGTATTTACTATGTTAGTATGTATAATGTATTCTAAGTTTGACCTTGATCACATGTGTTATAATTATGTCTCCCCTTCCTCTAAGGAAGACATGTTGTTTTTGTATGGGTTTCCATCTTCTTCTTCAAATAATTTCATGTCCAGAGCAGAACTCTCTTTTTTCTTAAGATAGGATGAGAATATTTAGTATACATGATAAAGACATCAAGACAATGTGTCATTGATAAAATTTCAGAGATCGGTCCTTTAAGTGCAGAGTTATTGCCCTTTGTTAAAAAATACTGTCCAGAGCATAAGTGTCTATGTATGGTAAGGTATGGTATTGTTGTTTAACGTCCTACTCAAGAATATTTCACTCATGGAGACTTCACCGTGTGCCGATGAAGGGCTACAAATTTTGCCTATGCTCGGCACTGCTGGCCGTAGAGCAGGGAGGGTTCTTTAACGTGCCAACACCTACTATGACTCGGGACCTCAGTTTTTAGTGTCTCATCCGAAAGACAGGGACGGCCAACCGCCGAGTGGCGCTATGCGGCTCGAACTCGGATCTTTCGTTTTGCAGTCAAACATCCTAACCACTCGGCCATGGAGGCCCCTAAGTGTCTATGTAATAAAGATAGAATGTTGAAATTACATTTATATGGTAATGACATCAAGTTGATGTGTCATGAACAAAAATTATAGGGATTGGCCCTTTGATAATAAAATGTATGTGTCAATTGGAACAAACATCAATTTATACACTATTTCTCTATAATTACACATTGTAAAAACCACCACATTTACTCTTTCATTTTGCAAAAGGGGAGACATTTCTGCTAAATTAAGACAATTTCCTGTCCAACCTTTCATGGATATATACCGGGCATCTAATTAATGGATTGTGGTTGGTTCTGATGTTGTTTGACATCCCATTCAAGACTTTTTCACTCATATGTGGATGTCACTGTACGCCAGTGAAGGGCGACAAATATGGCCTATACTCTGCACTTATGACTGTAGAACATGGGGGAGTTCTTTAATGTGCTGAAACCAACTGTGACATATGACCTAGATTTTACTGTCTCATCCAAAAGGCGGGGACAATCAACTACAGCATGGCTGGGATTTGAACCTATGACCTCATGATCAGGAGATGAACCTGCTGACCTCTAAGCCATGACAATGTGTTTTTGTTGTTGTGTTGTTGTTTAACGTCCCACTCAAGTATATTTCACTCATATGGAGACCTCAACGATTGCCGGTGAAGGGCGACAAATTTTGCCTGTGCTCGGCACTGCTGGCCATAGAGCAGGGAGGGTTCTTTAACATGCCAACACCTACTGTGACACGGGACCTTGGTTTTTAATGTCTCATCTGAAAGACAGGGACGGCCAACCGTGGATTGGTGCCTGTGGGAATCGAACCCTGGACCCATCGGCTCGAAGTCGAACACGCTAACCACTCGGCCACGGAGGCCCCTTACAATGTGTAAATGAAAGTAAAATCTTCATCTATCTTTACTGAAGCAATGATACAATGTATACATGTTGAATACTAAAGTGAGTTAGAGTGAATTTAAAACAAGGCAAATACACTTTTGTAAAAGGACAAAAAAAAAATGCAAGAAGAAAAACTTTCAGGAATACAGTACTCTGATCACTTACCAGTATCATTTCAGCCAATGAGCATGTTTCTTCTCACAATTACAGCTTTGAGCACTTCTTACAAATGTTTTGATTGGTTATCACTTCAGCCAATGAGCATGTTTCTTCTCACTATTACACTTCTTACAAATGTTTTGATTGGTTATCATTCCAGCCACTGAGCATGTTTCTTCTCTCTTTTACAGCTCTGGGTCTCCTGAAAAATGCTTCTGATTGGTTACCATTTCAGCCATTGAGCATGTCTCATCTCTTTTAAAGCTTTAAGCTCTCTGTAACATGTCTGTTCTCTCTATTACAGCTCAGATCTCTCTGTAACATGTCTGTTCTCTCTTTTACAGCTCAGAGCTCTCTGTAACATGTCTGTTCTCTCTATTACAGCTCAGAGCTCTCTGTAACATGTCTGTTCTCTATTACAGCTCAGAGCTCTTTGTATTGTGTCTGTTTTCTCTATTACAGCTCAGAGCTCTCTGTAACATGTCTGTTCTCTCTATTACAGCTCAGAGCTCTTTGTAACATGTCTGTTTTCTCTATTACAGCTCAGAGCTCTCTGTAACATGTCTGTTCTCTCTATTACATCTCAGAGCTCTCTGTAACATGTCTGTTTTCTCTATTACAGCTTCGAGCTCTCCTGACGAATGCTTTCGATGATTTGATGGATGAGGATGATGAGTTCTCAGTGACCTCTGATGAAGGAGCGGATTCTCGGAACCAGAGTCTGCACTTTAAGACAAAGGAAGAGAAGTAAGTGATATACAAGGGAGCCTCATTTATCCAGACACCTGGGTTCCCCTGCAATTCGTCTGAATAAACCAGGGGTCCCGATTACTGATACATGCATGTTATAATGTCCAATGCAAGTTCAAAATTTTGTTCCCTCGAGCTATTGTCCGGAAGTATGAGCATCCGGATTATTGACGTCTGAATTACTGTAAATCCAGAAAATTTCGTGGAACTTTATTTTAGCAAATCAACGGTCATATAATTATTTGCGATACTTTATTTTCGCACTTGTATATTTAAGTTAATTAAACGTGTTGTTTGATGTATTTTAATATCAGGTTATTATATTTAGTGAGGACTTTATTTTCGCGAGTGAGTGATCTCGCACAATTACGCGAAAATAATATTCTCGCGAATATTACTGGATTTACAGTAATGAGGCTCACCTGTACATTTTTGTCAAGGGTTCTGACCACAGTGCAATTTTGGCAGAAAACTGAAAGTTTATGAATTAGGTGAAAAATAATTTTTTTTTATGCAATGTTTTTTATCACATGGTATCACTGAATATTTTGTTTGTGACTGACGAATAAAAAAAATAACCCTAGTGGGAATACATGTATATTGGGAAAATTGAGATAAAATCTTACCTCTTATGTTCCTTTTTTGGGAAAATCATCGTTTCCCATCGTAAAAATAAATTTTGCTCATAAAATCCTAGTTGGCTAATTTTTTGGCCAATAAATTGGAAATCTTGGTGTGGACTCTGCCTGTATAACCCTCCAGCCTTCTCTTACAATACCTTATATGATGCCAGTGAGCTAGGGGTGTCGTTAAAGATTAGAGGGGGCATGCTTTGAAGTTAGGTTTAGCCCTTAAACCAATGTCAACATTTTACAAATTTTACAGTTGGTATAATGACCTTGTTTGCAAACACAATGTTTCCCTGAAAGGAATGTTGGATATTTTGTTTGATTATGGTTACTGAATCATCTCTTTCAGTTTTAACGAAAAACCATTCTGTGCCACTGTGGCTCAGTGGTTAGTTTGTTCACCATCTATCTATGAGGTCATGGGTTTGAATCTGTGCCACACTGTGGCTGGCTGTTCCTGTCCTTTGGATGAGACAGTAAAAATCCATGCCACAATAGGTGTAGATACATTAAAGAACTCTCCTCTCGGTGCAGAGCATAGACTGGCATACGGTGACGTCTCCATTTAAGTGACAGAGGATTCTTGAGAGTTACGTTAAACAGCATTACAACCAACAAACTTTGGGGGCCTCCGTGGCCGAGTGGTTAGCGCGTTTGACTTCGAATTGAAGGGTCCGGGGTTCGATTCCCGCAGCGCCACTCCGCGGTTGGCCTTCCCTGCCTTTCGGATGAGACAGTAAAAACCGAGGTACCGTGTCACAGTAGGTGTCGGCATGTTAAAGAACCCTCCCTGCTCTACGGCCAACAGTGCCGAGCACAGGCAAAATTTGTTGCCCTTCACTGGCACACGGTGACGTCTCCATATGAGTGAAATATTCTTGAGTGGGACGTTAAACAACAACTCAACAACAACATCCAACCAACTTTGCCTGTGCTATACATGTAGCTGACTGGTGAGGTCGGGTGATCTGGAGCTATGTGTGCACAGTATACCATTGCTATCCCAGGCCTTGCTCTGTGGTTACCACAGGGCCGAAATTTGGCCCCATTCCCAATGCAAAATACAGTGGAGTTGGTCTATAACGAAGTCCAAGGCAGTGTTTTCCCTTCGTTTTATTTGAACAGGCTTGAAAATGAATTGATCAGGCCAAGAACAGGGGTCTTGGGGGTTTCACCCCTCTAAAAGATGTTCAAACCTTAGATTTGAACCGGCCAGAAAATAGCTTGAAACGGTCAATTTGGCCGGCAGCCGGTTCTTAGGGAAAACACTGCAAGGGGATTGACTTTTGACTTTGTTATAGGCATCCTTCGTTTTAAGCATCAGAATTCACCACATATTAAGATAAACAGTAATTTTTTATGGGGATTTTATTCGTCTTCCTTATAGCACTGAATTTCGCTTTAAGCCGATTCGTCATAGACCGACTCTACTGTACATGTGTTTTTTCCCGATTTGACTTAAAAAATTCCCAATTACTTGAATTGATATTCATGTATGGTATTTTCCAGCGAGATACAGAGCATAAATTTAGTGAAAAAGAGCTTCCATAAAGCATTGTGTAGGAAGTAATTTCAAGTATACTTATGTACATGTACATGGCAAGCAAAATATTTGTCCCAATTCAGCACAAGTTTTCATCAAAATTCCCAATTTTGTTGCCAATGGCGTTTTCCCAAATTTGAAAGAAAAAGGCCTGTATTGGTATTGACAGTACTGCTAGATCTGTGTATTCTGGGATTAACCTGACTTTTATTGATGTATTTTGTGGGGTCTTTATCGTCATACGTTTCTGTGAAGTACTGAAGTATGACTCTTTGTTGTTTAATTTATCAGGTACATACACACCTGTATACCTCTCTGTTTGTACTCACCTGAGAAATATATATTGTGACATGAAACACTCCATCTGCAAGCGATAAGACATATATATGTATAGATAGATAGCACGGAGGAGGGCCTTATGAAGGGTCAGCCTTGTGCATTCTCCTTTGATTGTATTGTTATGAAAAAAAAAGTAAAGGCCATGAAAGTACATGTTCCATCCATGTAAAAAAAAAGGGGGAAGGAAAATGGAAAGACATGCTTGTTCAGACCATGACCTTGTCTACTGAAATTATGACATTCATAAATCTGTCCTTCAGATGAGATGGCAAGAGTCAAGGTCACATGTCACAGTACTGAGTAGGTATGTTGAGGAATCCTCAATGCTCAATTGTCTATGAAACCCAAGCACAGGACAAACTTTTGTTACCATTTTTGTCTATATATAGGAAACTTGTATCTTCTCAATGAAGAATCTGAAGTCTCAGAATTCAGAGCAGAGTACATTACTGAAACAGGATAAGTTTTAGAATTTACTTGACTCAAGCTAATCCAGAATTCTGATTGGCTGAGAAGTAAGAGTTGAGAAGATTCTCAGATTTAAGTATATTCTTCATTTTTTATAGGGCCCTTGTGTTCTAGATAAGTTTTGGTTCTAGACTTCAGTTGAGAGTGTCTGTTGCTCTGTTTGTGTACAATGTATTGTTTGCCCTCAGATCGTGGGATCGATTCTACTTGGCAGAGGCAGCTGGTCTTAAATGTTCTTTAGGTGAGGCAATCAAAATCAAGGTCACATGTCACAGTAGACGTCTGGGCAGAAAAGATCCCTCACTGCTCAAACGCCATAAGTACTGAGCAAAGGTTAAATTGATAAAATGTAGCACTTCACTGGCATTCAATAATGTCTCCATATAAGTGAAAGAATTTTCAGTGGAAAGTCAAAATACTTGTACAACATGTACATTGCAACAACTTTTGTCTATTTTCAGTGAGCCTATAGCAGAGGAAGAGGATCATAATGCTGACAGCCCAACAGAGATGGTGTTTCAGCCCACCTGGACCAGAAGAAACTTCCCGATGCCCACCTCCACCCCTCTTGGCGGTTTGCCAACAATAGCTCAGTCCCCCTATGGGTCCATGTCATCTCTTAGGCAGTCGCAGGAGAGTCTCCGAGCCTCCCAGGAAATTCTCCGGAGTTCACAGGAGCTGCTCCGTAGCTCACATGAAGGAGGTAGGACTTCCTAGACCTGCGCCATTCTAAATCATTAATTATATTTGGGTACGCTGTGGCTCAGTGGTTAGCGTGTTTACTTTCTGATTGCCACGTTATGGATTTTGAATCCGGTTTGCTTGCCCGTGTCCTTTGGATTAGACAGTAAAATCCAGGTTCCAAGTCGGTAATCGACAATATTTGTAACCCTCCCTACTCTACGACTATAAGTGCCAAATATAAGCAAATTTGTCACCCTTCACTGGCATACGGTGACGTCTCCAAACGAGATAAAGATTCTTGAGTGGGATGTTCAATAAAAGCAAATACAGCCAACCAATATGGGTTTCGGTTTGAGAGTTGAACTTTTCATTGTTTTCTTATACAATAAATAATACATGTATTTTGATAACTGATTTACTTATTATTTTTTGTAGCATTGAGGGGTGATGGTGTGCTAGAAAGTGATGGTTACCATAGCAACAGTGAGCAGGGTAGTACAACCTCAGCCAACCAACATCATCATCATCAGTTCAAGCAGACAGCAGACTGGGCTAATGGTAATCCATACCTGCAAAATCATGGTCAGCCAAACGTTTATGGGCAGTCACATGGTCCTGAGCAACACATAGGTCATTCACAGGACACTCACCATCAATGGTTGCCTAGTGACCATCTCTATGGAGCCGGTCAGGAGGAACATGAAAACTTCCAGAATTATAGATACACGGACATACCGGAACGTCAGGAAACAGAGGGAGGTAATAACGACGATCATTATCTAGGTCACTATGGTTACCATCATCCTCATCACCATCAGCAGCATTTCTATGATGACTATCAGGAAGATAAACCAAGGGCAGATAACTTTGTACCTTACAATAGCATACCACACTCCCAGACGTACCAGAGTATACAGACTGACCTCGGATATCACACGGCTAATGCCGGAGAACAGCTGAGAGACGACAGCCGTGCTGTACAGCACATTCCACAGGCAGCACAGGTCAGAGGTCAAACTCAAAGTCACAATGAAGAGGAGGACAAGGTGCCAGCACTGTCGCCAAGGTTACCACAAGATGTCCACGGAGAGTACAAAGTTCAATACAATAGGAAAGACAGGTCAAAGTTTGATCACCATTTATCAGAGGACGAAGATCGCTCAACATCGGCAACTGTAGAAAAGCGACCAAAAATGGAAGAAAGACGTGAACCTGACCTTATCTCTGCGGGTAAGTCTTTTTCCTCTTTGACTATAACTCTTTCAATTAAAAGTATGAATGACCATCATATCATATCAGTGGCCAATATTTGGATGAGACAAAATATATGAAATATCGCTCCTCCCATGAGATGAGTGCTAGTGCTCCTCTTAAGATGAATTTCACTTGTTCCAATATTTCTATCAATCTGTTATTGACCTCTCCCAAGGGAATTGTTCTCCTATAGTGTTATCTGGTGAGGTATAGTACCCAAGCAGTAAGGCTACACTGCTATACATCACCCAGTAACACTATAGGAGAACTGTTCCCAAGGGAGAGGTCCATAATAGATTGAGTGCACTTACGGCTCAGGTACTATACCTCACTAAATAACACTAAAGGAGAACTGTTCCCGAGGGAGAGGTCCATAATAGATTTAGAGCATTTACGGCTTGGGTACAACACCTCACTAAATAACACTTTAGGAGAACTGTTTCCAAGGAAGAGGTCCATAATAGATTGAGTGCACTCACGGCTTGGGTACTACACCTCACTAAATAACACTATAGGAGAACTGTTCCCAAGGGAGAGGTCCATAATAGATTGAGTGCACTTACGGCTCAGGTACTATACCTCACTAAATAACACTATAGGAGAACTGTTCCCAAGGGAGAGGTCCATAATAGATTGAGTGCATTTACAGCTTGGGTACTATACCTCACTAAATAACACTATAGGAGAACTGTTCTCGAGGGAGAGGTCTATGATAGATTTAGTACATTTCATCACATGAGTGTGTTGTTTCCAAGAACAAGAAATAATGAATAGTTTTATATCAACTTCATCGATAAAATATTGTAATAATACCAATAAAATCATTTAACTTTCTTTCTGCCAGCACTCTGTCGTGAGACGTTATGTCATTGTCATAACCATCGGGTTTGATATAATTTCTCGGGAGACTAGATTGGGTGCCGAGGGGCTACACCTAGGTTGTTACATATAGTTATTCCTTAGTAAAGGAGAGGTGATTTCTACATCAAAGAGTATTTATGTAGTTATCAAATTATACATTAAGAATTTAACATGTGATGTACTAAAATTCTTAGAGTGACTTTTTCTTTTTGTTTCAGGGGAGAGCACTGGTGATGGGAGACAAGTGGCTCAGCTTCAGGTGCTGTACAACTCCAGAGGTAGAAAGCTGGAGGAGATGAGTAAAGACTTTGATATGTACAAACAGGAGAAAGAGAGGGAAATCAGAATCCTGAAGCATCAACTGTCACTGACCAAAGGTTAGTAGGTCAAAAAAAAAAGGGGGGGAAGGAAAGAGGGAAGTCATGCTTGAATAGAATCCAGTTTATTCTTGACCAAAAGACAAAATCTTTGCCATTAGTTATCGTATTTTTCCTTGACCAAAGGTCAGAATCTTAGTCAGAAGTTATCCTGTTCTTTCTTGACCAAAGGCCTGTAGCTTAATCGGAAGTAATGATAGTTTGATACTGTGTCAAAGGTCACTGTCTCAGTAAGCAATTCATTTGTATTTCTGTTTGTGTACCTTTGTGAAAAGGCTTAGGGGCTGCCATGGCTCGAATCTGTGCTGTGTCGTGCTTGAATATCCCTGTACTTCAGATGAGACAGTAAAATCTAGGGTTCTGTTGCACAGTAGGTGTCGGTACGTTTAAGATTTCAGTGGCTTTAAGTGCCATGCAAAGGTCAGATTTGTCCCCTTATTTGGGCTGCTGTGGCCTAGTGGTTAGCGCTGTGGTTGGCCGTCCCTGTCTTTTGGATGAGACAGTAAAAATGGAGGTCCCATGTCTCAGTAGTTGTTGACTTCAAATCGAAGAGTCTGAGGTTCAAATCCGCGCAGCGCCACTCCGCGGTTGGCCGTCCCTGTCTTTTGAATGAGACAGTAAAAACCGAGGTCCCTGGTGTTGGCACGTTAAAGAACCCTCCCTGCTCTACGGCCATAATTGCCGAGCACACGCTAATTTTGTAGCCCTTCATATGAGTGGGGCGTTAAACAACAATATCTACTCATTGTACCCAGGGAGAGACCATTAGCCTTCCATACGTTAACTGGCAAACTTTCTCACATTAATCAAGAAAGGTTCCAGTGACGCTAAAACCCTCAGCAGAGATGAAAGACTAAATGAAAGAGTGTTTTTTAAGTGTTGTTTTTTTTTTTCATATCAGGTGAAAGAGAGGGAACGTCAACAAACTTAAAGCAATGCCAGGATCTTCTTGTTGATTCAAAAACAGAAAATGCCCAACTGAAGGGCAAACTCCAGGCCTCTGAGGCACAGATAGAGGCCCTGCAGAAGGGCAAAGAAGAGGTAAGAGGGAGAGATTGATGGATGAGTGCTTCTACACTGAGCAGAGGAATATAGGATTCTGAGTTAGTATTGTAGAGCTTCGGTAATCCAGACGCTTTTGTTCCAAAATTATCTGTCCTGTCCTGATCGATGTCAATTATCCAGCATGTCTACCAACAGTCTTTATCAATCATTCTAATGATTATTGATCAAGCAATTGTCTTTCTTTATAAGTCGGCATATTCCACAGTGTATTATAGATGAATGAATCTAGCTGTCTTTGTTGAGTTAAAAAACACTTCTAATCAGTGGAGTTGCATCTGTGATTATTGAAGCAGCATGAAATATTTTCCCCATTAAAGTATAGGGGAGGCTTAACTTTTATTTTTTTTAAAGGTATGGAGAGTGTTTACACGACCTTCCACTTTCTTTTTTTTTTTCTCTCGTGCAATAGTTTTCTAGACTTTTTCTGATACACATGCAAATATTAAAATGAACAGTAATATGTGAGTGTATCTCAATTGATTGTTTTATTTTTAACAAAATTATTGCTCATGGACTTAAGTGGATTAGGAGACTTGAATCATTCAGTGCAGTGAACCCTCTTTATAACGACCATGTTTGTCCCTTGGGGATTCTGTCGTTGTATCAAATTTGCTGTTATAAAGAAACAATAGGTCAGCTGAGTCCGACGGCGTTTACAGGTCTCTCGGTCATTTCTGTAGCCTAGTGTCTTGTAGCACAATTTTTGTAACAGTCAACCAGATAACTATGAAGCCACTGAGTCTTTGTTTTAACAAGCGTCACTCTTAAATTTAGAC